>QJPP01004246.1:0-82730 GCA_003996215.1 Jaltomata sinuosa
CTTGCTTTGCTTCTAATAGAAACTCCTTTGGTTCATCTTCATGAGGAATCATTTTCTTCATCATCTTTTGTAACTCCTCGGGCTTAAGATTGGCAACCCATCGAATGATCTTGTCAACTCCTCTTTGTATGGCATCCCCTAATTCTTTAATTCTTAAAGATTCAAGATCCCTCACTGGAAGGGGCTCATTTGATTTCACTCTACTTGCATGTCCCTTTGATCCTTCTATCCTACCTCCAACACCATTTCCATATTGAGAACAAGACACATTGAAATTAGGATAAGAAGCATGAAACATAGTAGTTCTACAAGTAGGGAATGCACATTTTCTCTTGCTCATTAGATGACTTTCACTTGTACCAACATACCCACTCACACCACTTTGACTAGGATAAGTACCACAAGAAAAGGCATACGAATATTCTCTAGCTCCATCGGTGTTCTCATCAAAAGACTCATAAAGTATGTGGGAGGAAGAACTATACCTCAAGTCATTTTCATCCTCATAGTAGGTAGGGTGAGATTCCTCATATTCTCCATCATCATCATAGGAATCATCACAAGATTCTTCTACCCCACCATTTTCATCATAAGATACTTCTACTCCTTCATGTTCATCATAAGAGCCATAAGCCCCATTCATTTCACATCCATCTCTGAAGTAGTAGTTCTCATCACCATATGGCTCAAAATCATGGCTATTATCATAGCCTCCACAATCCCCATCATCATCATACTCATAGCCTCCATTGCTACAAGCATAGTCTCCCATTTCATCATCATAAGGATCCGAAGCTATAGAGGACATACTTCCTTAAAGCTCGTTTTGTACCTACAAAACTAGCAAACAAGTTAGTAATAAAATCCTCACTCCACTCTTTAAGTGAACTCTCAACTCACTTTCTATGGCTTCTTTCCCAAATTGATAGTGTTACTAGTTTTGCTCAATCAATTCAAGGTTATCTATCCTTGTGGAGGAATGGATCTTTGTGACTCTTGAAAGAAAGACGACTCAAATAAAACTAAAAGGACTTGAATCAAGAAATTATCTACGAAATGAAATGAGAAAAGCACACAAAGAAACACACAAGCAAGAAAAAAAAAATGAACTCAAGAAACTTGATAATATTTAGTAAGGTAATCTACTAATTAAAGTCAAGTTATGAACCTAAAAGAAGGTAGATTTAATGAAAAAGAAACTAATTTACCAAGATTTGAGATAAGAAAGTCATTTGGGAAGAAATTTGGTTGAAATCCATGGAGAAAAGCTTGAAAAATGCTTCAAAATTGAAGCTGGCTGGCCAAAATAAGCCTGGAGCCATCGCTGAAGGGCCTGGAGCCGACGAGGAGATCGCTGGAGCCACGGCTGGACGCGGAAGCTGTTGGCTGAGGCGCTGGAGCTTCAGCTGATGCGGAAGCCAACAGCTCGGGTGCGAAAGCCGTTTGTCTGTTGGCTCAACACGGAAGCTGAAGCTGGAGCCGGCTCGAGACAGCCGGAATTCGCTGCTGACGCAGATTGGAGGCCTGGTGGGACCACGGACAGCTGGCAGCGTCCTATTGGGCCAGAAATTCTCTTCTTTTTTTTTCTCCTCAATTTTCAGATATTTTTTTGTATTGCTTTGGCCCCATAAACACCTTTACACTTTCTCCTTCTTTTCTTTTTGGATTAAAACACCACCTTTTTGAAGGTTCTTCCTCAACAATTTATGAATTTCATGAAGAACACTATGAACATTGATGAATTTCAAAAATTCATAATTATCTCAATTTAACTCCAATCTTCATGAAATTTTAAACACAAGCTCCTTTCAACACTACGAACAAACCCCAATAATTTTTAGCCCTCAATTCCAAGCCGAAAATAAACCCACTTCACCTTCTTCAAGCTTTTTTTTAAGCTCCACAATGGTGAAATTTTGAAACACCTTCAAATCAACATAAAATCGTTTCAAATTTTAGGAGAAGCTTCCTTTTAAGCTAGAGAACAAATCTCAATATTTTTTCTAGCTCGAATCTCTCCTAATCTTCAAGACCCATTTTCAAGTTTTCAAACCTTCAAACTCCTTTAATGGTAGAATCTTCCCTACAACTCAAAATCACTTGAAATCTTGGATTTAGACTCAAAAAACACTAAAGAATACGAATCTAGTGTCAAAAACAACAAATCAAACACAAAAAAAATCTGTTTTTTTTTTTGGATGAATTTTTTCTATTTTTTTTTTTCAAATTTATGAACCTAAAACCTAAGAATTGATGGAACAACTCGTAAAACCTAAGCTCTGATACCAAGATGATAACGGTCTCAATCGAGTGACTAAAATCGATATCGAAAACACGGAGTTCAACAACACAAAATAAAGATAGTGGAGAAATTAAGATGAGAATTAGAAGAAATTGAGATGAGGATAGAAGAAAGAATGGCTAATTGAATCCACAATCAACCAAGGGAGAAGGGAACTCAATCAAATGCATGAGAAATCAAATTGAATCCACAAGATGATAACTCGATGATCAATTAAGTAAAGAAGATAACACAAGCAATTCGGTAATCCACCCTAATCACTCATTCTAAACTAATAATTGGAATTGAACCCAATCAATATCCTAACCTAAAAGTAACTAAATATCAAGTCTCTTCAAGACAATTCAATCATCAATAATCTAAGTATGAAAATGGCTAAGGAAACTATTTATAGTTATTACGTTTACACAAATAGCCTATTACAAAAATAGCCCAAAAGTGACTATTTTGGAAATAACCCACAAGGGCCCTTCTTGATTGCCCAAATGGCATCTTGATCCCCCATGGCCTTGTACATTTGTTGCTCCATGGCTTTCTCTGGGCTCCAAGCTATTATCCATATATAAAAGCCCCTCCTAATGTGCTCCAAGCTAACCATGATTGTATCACTTTCCAGCAGTCATCCACCCAGACAACATTCCATAGGCAGGAAAATCATTAATAGTCCACATTAAGGTAGCACGCAAGTTGAAATTTTGTTTACGAGAAATGTCCCATGTTTCAACCCCCACAGACCACAACAGTTTCAACTCATCAATCAAAGGTTGTAAGTACACATTGATCAAACCTTTTGGATTACGCGAGCCAAGAATAACACAATTCAGAAATATATATGGACTTGTCATACACATCTCAGGTGGAAGATTATACGGTGTAATAAACACAGTCCAACATGAATATGGTGCAGCCCCAACTGAAAAAGGGGTGAAACCATCAGCACACAAACCCAACCTAACATTCCTTGGTTTAGCTGCAAAATCTGGATAAGTTCTATCAAAATGCTTCCAGGCCTCTCCGTCTGATGGATGACACATGACACCAGGTGGTCTTCTATTTTCACGGTGCCATCTCATATGAGGAGCGGAGCTATTTGATGCATACAACCTCTTCAACCTTGGTATAAGAGGTAAATAATGCATCGTCTTAAAAGTAATTTTCTTTGAAATAGAACCACACTTATAGCGAGGGTGTCCACAGAACTTACATGACTCTATATTGACATCCTCCTTAAAGTATAACATGCAACCATTTTCACAACAATCAATTCTGATCGAGGAGAGCCCTAACTTTGAAACCAATCTCTTTGCCTTATAGTAAGAATCAGGAACCTTTATATTGGAGTCAACTAATTCATTCATAAGGTCTATCATAGAGTCCATTGCTCCTTGAGCAACATTCCAATCAGATTTGATACTTAACAATCTAACTGCAACAGACAATTGAGAGTGCGAACTCCCCTCAAAGAAAGGACGACTAGCATCACACAATTGTTCATAAAAATTGTGTGCTTCTTCATTGGGAGGTTCTTCTACATTTTTCCCAAATTCAAAATCAGAATGCATCCCAAAAGCATCGTGAATCATATCCGGCATTCTAGAATCTTGGACATAATTATGTTCCTCAGATCTACTACTTTCACCAACAACAAAGTTACTAAACCTATTAATGTTACTATCAACTTCACCATGACTAGTCCAAACTGTATATCCTGGTTTAAAACCCTTGAACATAAGATGTATAGAAACATTCTCTGGTGTTTGATATCTCACGTTGCTACAGTTAATACAAGGACACCTAATCAATTTTGAAGTTAAAAAAGGCTCAAGTGTCTTTGCATGATTTATAAAACGAGTGACACCTTCTGCAAATTCCGGAATCATACCCGCTCGACCAGGATTGTTTCTATTATACATCCAACTACGATCAGGTTTCATCTACACAAACAATAAATCAAACTAGAGCTTAATTAAATCACATTTGAACTAATTATTTTAAGTCACTAGTTCAAAATTTGAACTAACAACTAACTACACTTTAATTATTTTAAGTCACTAGTTCACAATTTCAACTTAATGCAAACTATCATTTACTTATATTAAGTCACTAGTTCAAAATTTTAACTTAATACAAACTACACGTTACTTATTTTAAGTCACTAGTTCAAAAATTTAACTTAATACAAACTACACTTTACTTATTTTAAGTCACTAGTTCAAAATTTTAACTTAATACAAACTACATTTTACTTATTTCAAGTCACTAGTTCAAAATTTCAACTTACTACACTTCACAATCTTAAGTCATTAGTTCAAAATTTCAACTAACAACTAACTACACTTTACTTATTTTAAGTCACTAGTTCAAAATTTTAACTTAATACAAACTACGCGTTACTTATTTTAAGTCACTAGTTCAAAATTTTAACTTAATACAAACTACATTTTACTTATTTTAAGTCACTAGTTCAAAATTTCAACTTACTACACTTCACAATCTTAAGTCATTAGTTCAAAATTTCAACTAACAACTAACTACACTTTACTTATTTTAAGTCACTAGTTCACAATTTCAACTTAATGCATACTATCATTTACTTATTTTAAGTCACTAGTTCAAAATTTTAACTTAATACAAACTACACTTTACTTATTTTAAGTCACTAGTTCAAAATTTTAACTTAATACACTTCATTATTTTAAGTCACTAGTTCAAAATTTCAATTAACAACTAACTACACTTTACTTATTTTAAGTCACTAGTTCACAATTTCAACTTACTAAATTTCACAATTTTAAGTCACTAGTTCATATTTTCAGTTTATATGCATGATAATGATGTGCCAAACACAATCAGTATCCCAATGGCTCACAAATAAACCTATCGGCCTTACACAGGCTCCAATCGCTCTACATCATACATAACCAGCTCTATAATCGAGATATCGATGTCCGAGACTCACAGACATTCCCAAATAACCCACCATCTATGGTCCAGAGGCATAATCAAGGCCACACAGGGCCACAAGGGTAATACTACCAACTAAAACGAATACTACAACCATAAAGCGGATAAGGTCTGGGATGCAAAGCTAATAAAATCCAACCCAAGGATGCTAATTAGTATTAAGTGTCAACACTAGATGGACACAAATTGATCTTGCAAGAAAATCAATTTTTTCATCAATAGGATCAACTAGTCTTGACACTTACTAATCAACCACATTATAATCAAATTAAAGACTAAGTGTCAACACTAGATGGACACAAATTGATCTTGCAAGAAAATCAATTTTTTCATCAATAGGATCAACTAGTCTTGACACTTACTAATCAACCACATTATAATCAAATTAAAGACTAAGTGTCAACACTAGATGGACACAAATTGATCTTGCAAGAAAATTAATTTTGTCATCAATAGGATCAACTAGTGTTGACACTTATGCTAATCAACCACGTTATAACTAAATTAAAGACTAAGTGTCAACACTAGGTGGACATAAATTGATCTTGCAAGAAAATCAATTTTATCATCAATAGGATCAACTAGTGTTGACACTTATGCTAAACAAATACATTATCACGCTAATAATTAAATAAACTAAATTAAAGACTAAGTTTCCTATTCCAATTCATTACAAGTCACTATCTCACAATTTGAACTCACTATACTTCACTATTTTAAGTAACTTGTTCATAATTTCAAGTCATTATACTTCACTATTCTACGTCACTAGTTCACATTTTCAATTCACTACTTCACTATTCAAATTCACTAGTTCACATCCACCATATAAGACAAACTAATTAACAATAATAAACCCTAATTAAATGATAAATCCTAATTTAGTAACTAAAATTAACAATGACATGCCCTAGGTAAATGATAAATCCTAATTTAGTAACTAAAATTAACAATGATAAATCCTAATTTAGTAACTAAAATTAACAATGATAAACCCTAATTTAATAACTATAATTAATTAACAAGAAAATTAAAATTACTTACCTTGATGGACCCCCACCGGAGCAGCAACAGCGACGGCGACAGGCGGCAGCGGCAGGCGACAACAACCTTCAGCAGCAGTAGCGGCAGCAACCTTCAGCAGCAGCAGCGGCGACAATCTGCAGCAGCAGCGGCAGCGGTGGAAGGCGGAGGAGGGGGGGACGCCGGAGGGAAGGTTTTCGGAGGGAGGGAGCGTCGGAGGGAGGAGTCGCCGGAGGGTGGCCGATCGGGGAGAGAGAGAGAGTGTGTGAGTGTGAGTGTGAGTGTGAGGGTGTTAGGTGTTTTAAGTAAAAAAAAAATTAAAAAAAAAAACAACCAATTGAGGTCGGTTTTACTAAAAAATAAATTTTTAACAAAGTATTTTTTGATAAAACCGACCATTTGAGGTCGGTTTTTTTAAAAAAAATTAAAAGTAATGAATAAAAATTATTTAATCATCAACATATTTCATAAACTCGGATACATTATTGATTCGTTACATTACTCAATGATTATGCTACTATACAATGTATTTCATACTACTTGAATGGATTATCAATCGATTAATTAATTAGCTTTTGAATACGTACTATATATGTACATCATGACTAGACGAGACATATATTTAAGACGACGGACCAGTAATATATAGGACTTGGTTAATTATATTACTCAACGATCGTCATCGTATAGTACCTCATATGTACGTAATACAACGTATTCCACTAGCTACTTGGATGAATTGTCGATTAGTTAATTAGCTTTTGAATATGTACTATATATATAAACATACATCACTAAAGACGAGACATATATATTCAAGATGATGGACCATTTAATATACAGGACTTGATTAATTATATTACTCAACGATCGTATATTACCTCATATATGTACGTAATACAATGTATTCCATACTACTTGGATGGATTATCGATTGGTTAATTAGCTTTTGAATACGTACTATATATATACGTACAATATCGCTGCAAAAAAACATATATTCAAGACGACAGATCATTACTATATATATAGGACTTGGTTATTTACATTACTCAACAATCGTATATTACCTCGTGTGTACGTAATACAATGGTATTCCACTGCTTGGATGGATTATCGATTAGTTAATTAGCTTTTGAATACGTACTATATATATACGTACATCACTAGACGAGACATATATTCAAGACGACGGATCATTATAGTACATAGAATAACTTGGTTAATTATATTCAATGATCGTATATTAACTCATATGTACGTAATATACAACATATTCCATACTACTTGGATATGGATTATATATCGATTGGTTAATTAGCTTTTGAATACGTACTATGTATATACGTACATCACTAGACGAGACATATATTCAAGACGATGGATCATTATATATAATATATAGGACTTGGTTAATTACATTTCTCAATGATCGTATATTAACTCATATGTACGTAATATACGATGTATCCATACTACGTATTTGGATATGTATTATCGATCGGTTAATTAGCTTTTGAATACGTACTATATATATATATATATATATATATATATATATATACGTATATACATCACTAGACGAGACATATGTATATATTCAAGACGATGTATAAGTTATGAGGGAATCTATGTATTATCTTATACAGGATATAGAAGGTGGAATAAGTAATACTTGTATAATTAGTACATGAATAACTAATCCCTGCATAACTAATACATGTATAAATAATATATAGATTCCCTCATAACTAATATCTACATTACTAATACCTATATAACTTTAACTAGCTACCAAACGACCCCTTAGTGTTATACACAATAAAAAAATAGTGATTATTAAAAATATTTTAAAGGTAATACCGACATCCGGAGGTCGATTTTATTCAAAATAATTAAATAAAAGTAAACTACCGACCTCTGGAGGTCGGTATTACCTTTAATTTTAATGAAAATAAAATTAATTACATTAAATAAATAATACCGACCTCTGAATGTCGGTATTAATATTATTTTTATTTTATATTTTATATAAAACCGTCTTCCGAAAGACGCTTTATTTAAAACTAATTCAAAATATTATTCTGTAGTCTTTTATATTTTTAATTGAGATAAAATTAAATTATATTCTTAATTTTCTAATCAAGTACCGACCACTGGATGTCGATCCTAATAAAATAATTAAATAAAAATAAAAATACCGACTTCTGGAAGTCACTATGAGAATAATTTAAGGTAAATAAAATCAATTATGTAAATTTAATATTACCGACATCAGGAAGTCGGTATTAATTTGTTTTTTTTTGTTTTTTATCTTATAAATAACTGTCCTCCGGAGGACGGTTTATTTAAAAGTTATTAAAAATATTCATTTTTTTCATTTTTTTTATATTTAATTGAGATAAATTTAAATTTTATTTTTTATTTACTAATTCGATACCGACTACAAGAAGTCGGTTTTTCTTAATTTTATTTTTTCTGGGAAAGTTTCCGACCATCAGAGGTCGGTATTTGGTTTTCCCACATTTTTTTTCCAAATAAACCGACATCTTGAAGTCGGTTTTCTTAAAAAATAAAATAATTTTTTGTTTTTAACAATACCGACCTCCGGAGGTCGGAAATTACCGACTTCCATAGGACGTCGGTATTCACAGTTTTTTTAGTAGTGTGAGTAGCTTATACATGTTATCTTTGTAAGTATTTTAGTACTCTAGACCATTTACAATATTTTTGTCCTCTGATGTGTAGCTCCAGGATGGTTTCTCTAATTACATTTGTTTTTTGTGTATTTCCGAACCTCTTTGCATTCCTCTCAGCCCACACTTTATACACAATAGCTTCTAGCCGAAATCCCATGATACTTGCTTTTTGATTGTTGTTGTGTATGTTGTGGGAATTGATTTAACCTCCTCTGCCCAGGAGCCTATTTTTCTTGGGATCCCTGAGAATTAATATAATCATTGTTACATATTCTGGTGGCATGATATCTTTTACTACTACATTGTCACACTTCTTTTCTTACTATTTTTTAAAAACTTTTTTAGCTCTTTTTGCAGGTACAAGATGAAATCATTGAAGACTAAAAATGAGGTGGGATCAACTATGAAGAATACTATCAAATATACATTCGTCGCTCCTAGTGCTATAGGAAAGGGACGAGGACGAGGGGTTGGGCTCAAATATTTGGTTGAGAAAAGGAATATGCCAACTGAGAGTTTATTTTCTCAATTTGGTGATCTAGTTAAGCAATGCATTCAAGAAATTAAAACAAGTAAGATATTTTAGGTCTACTATTATTTTTTTTGGAAATCAAAAGATTATTTTATTATTATCAAGTGACAAAATACAAAATCAAGGGGAAATATAGTCACTTTCCCTTCTCAGTGATCCCAAGAAACAGCCAAAACGTATAGATCTAGAACCATTCTAATCAGATTACTCACTTTAAACATAGGACATCAATCGAGCAATGTGTCTAATCTATATGCATAGGTCCATTTTGAGTAGATGGAGTAGAGTATTTACATGCATAGTCTTCTGCTGGAACACCCTGAGATTTCTTTCTTTCCATATGATATAGATTAAGGCAGTAACACTTGCCTTAAGCAGAGTTCCTTTTTGTGTTGTTGCCTCGAAATTTCTGCTTCATCCATTGTCATTCTTCCTCCCAATTCAAAATAGAGTGCTGCCACTTTTTCCAATCAAGGTTCATCCCCAAAATTCCTGAGTATAAGGACATTCGAAGAAAAGATGTTGAGCAGATTCAGGAATATTGGAGCATAGCAAACAAGTGCCAGATATGAGCATTCCCCACTTAATGAGTACATCCTTTGTTCGTAGTCGATCATGTGTTTGTAGCTAAAGAGTAAACGTCTGTTTTGGTGAAACCACATTGGGGCAGACAAGGTGTTTCCAGGCTATATTTTTCTGTGTGGTTAAATTAAATCTGTTGTTTTGAATTTGTATAACTGAATTTAAATGTTGAAGTATTAGTAACATTATTTGTTTTTTCCAAGTTCTATAGGGAAGGGACAAGGACTTAAATACTCTACCATGTCTGCTAGTCAAGGAATGGGAATGATATATAAGAACTCCATAAGAATTATTTGCTGCTCAACAATCACATGTCCAGCCTACGACATCGCCCTTTTCAATGGAATGACAACTGTTTTTTTTGGCTGACCAAGTTAGTAACAATATACCCAATTTTTTAATTTATATTATTGTTTTACTTATAGTCATTTTCTACTTACACTAATTCTAGCAGTCACTAAATATGTTTGTGTATAGTGATTTGTTTACCTTCTGGTTTGTTGTCTAAGTTTTAGTAGCAAGAGCCAATGAAAGAGTAAAAAGGTTTACTATTATCTGTTTGCTAGAGCTCGATCGAACTGGCGTAGCATGTGGACCTTTTACTAACTGACCTAAAGTTAGCTAAATATACATGCTCGCTTTCTTATAAATCAAAAATAGAGTGTTAAAATCTCCTTAACTTCTTGGTGTATTTATTATTTTACGTTGTAAATTCTCTTACTAAATAGTCTAACTCTATCACATTACTGTTAGTTGAACTTGTAACTTCAGATCCATATATGTGGTCCTACTTATGAAATATTTACATACCTCTTGAGAAAAAAGTAGCAGATTGTTGAAAAGTAGTGTGAGAAATTCTCATGTTGCCATTCCAAAAAATTGTGTGAGAAAGTTTAGATAAGCCCACTTTGTTGTTCATCATTTGTGTTCTGGTGTACTAGGCATTGATGAATCACACCAATCATCCAGGACTTGGTATATAGATAGCAGCAACTTAATTTTAATTTGATCTTGCATATGAACTTTTCATGTTTCCATCTGGGGAACATCATGCATATGTACTTTTTCTATTACAACTGAAAACAAACATTTATTGTTTACTGAACTTTTTTTTTAATGACCTTGGGTGGGTCAGGGGCTGAGCAACACCCCCAGGCCTTAACATCAATAAAACAAAGAAGAAAATACAAAGAGGGGGACATAAATTAAACCTTACCTCCGATCCTATGGTGGTTCATAAGTCAGCTAGCCTACTAAGGCCGGCCAACTCATCCCTGATACTAGAAAGGAAATCTAGAAACTATGCACCTACGAGAGGACTCCTCTCAATACAAAGTATCTAGGAAAGCAATAAATAAGGGAGACTCTCCCCTTACAAAGTAAGAAGAAAATTAAAATAAACTAAGACTTTCTTCAGAAAAGCTATAACTAAAAAGAAATTGCCTAGCCGAAGAAAATTTAGTAACACCAAAAGAATACAAGTGATCACCTGTATGAATAGTAAATAATAAAGAAGCTCAAGGTGATTGCTTTATCCTTTTCAACTTCCTCCTTCTAAAGTTTGGTATTCTGAGCTTGTCAAGTTTGAAGTAGCCCCTTGCTTCCTCCGGTAAGTGATCATGAGTGTAGAAATATTGTGGAGTGTTCAACTGATGACTATATTTCGAAAGCTTGTCCGCCACATAATTTGCTTCCCTGTAGGTATGATTGCATTGAAAATTCTCAAGCATGTTGGTTAAGTTTAGAAGAGTTGCCAGATACTCTTGGATATTCCGTGGAGGTTTACTAGTATGATTGAGCCATTTAGTGAGCAACTCTGAGTCAACCTCAAGGTTTACATTGCTATAACCATGTTGAATGCACCAAGTGAGACCGTATATAACCGCTTGGATCTCCGTTTGGTTGTTGGTACCAATTTCCAGTGGTGTAGCAAATGCAAAAATAAAATTGCCTTGGTGATCTCTAACTATGCCACCAGCTCTAATGTTGCCCGGATTATCAATAGCACTCCCATCCGTATTAAGTTTGATCATCGTAGGCGGGGGTTTATTCCAACAGACTCTACATGTTTACAATTTTCCACTAGTAAAACCAAATCTGCCCAGTGAGCAGGCCATTTAATATAAGGGAAGTCAACATTGAGTAGGTTGGTGATGTCTTTAATAATGGAGAACTTAACTCTAGCCGAATTGGATTGCTTCCCTCCGTACTTACTTGCCCATCTATTCTTCCATAGATTCCAACAAATAAATATTGGAATAGCATGAAGAACAAGCTTGTGAATTTCATTGTTATGTTTGGAGATCCACCACCTCATAAAAAGGTTCCTTAACGGAGTATGAGCAAAATAAATACCCAAAGAATCCGAGAAACCTTTCCAGATATGCCTAGCAAAATGACCATCTACAAAAATGTGCTCGATAGTGTCGGGACCAGGTCTGTAGCAGCATGAGCAATCAGCAGGTTCATATCTAAAAGATGTAATTTTCTCGTTTGTTGGCAGCTTGGCTCTAAAGAGCTCTCCACAAGAGAAATGAGACTTTAAACGGAATATGCTTGGGCCAAGTGAGCATATTGGTCATAGTCTTGTTTTTCTTTTGTCTCAATATCTCCCATGCCGAAGAATAAGTAAACAGTCCATTAGCATTAGGTTTCCAAACAGGTTGATCCGGAACCCCTTCCTGTAATTGCAAATGAGTGTTGAGAATCATAGGGATTAATTGAGGAGGCGCAATCTGTCTCACTAGATCTTCATTCCAGTGGCCATTATTTAAGAGCTCTGAGATCTTGATGTTATTGGGTCTAGAATTGTCTCTTCTGTAGCTAGCAATAGGACCCACTCCCAACCATTCATCCCACCAGAAGCAACATGAACCGGAGTGAATAATCCACTTGATGTGTGTCTCAGCAACTAACTTGTTCTTCTTCATGTGTTTCCACATATGAGATTGTCCAGTGTCCCATTTCTTAGCAACTGGGTTGGCTCTTTGACAATATTTAGCTTTAAGAAATTGCCCCCAAAGAGTATTTTTGGTTCTGAATGTCCACCACTGCTTGTATTGGAAAGAAAGACAAATATCATGCAATGATCTTACTCCTATACCCCCTTCATCATAAGGAAAGCTCAGAGTTTCCCAAGAAGCCCAGTGATACTTTCTTTTCTCTTTATCCCAACCCCAAAAGAAGTCGACAGTAAGACATTTGATTTACTTGAGAGTAGTCTTGGTAGGTGATATAGCCGAGAGAATATGAATTGGGATGGATTGAAGCACAATTTTAATAAGAGTAGCTCTTCCTCCAAAGCTAAGCATCTTAGTTTGCCAACCTCTGATTCTAATCGCCACCTTGGAGACCATATCTAAAAAATATATCACTCTTGGGCGTCCAATGTACAGTGGACAACCTAAATAAGTGATAGGACTATCTTTCTGAGAGAAGCCAGTGGTGACTTTAATAGTATCAATAATATCTTGCGGAGTATCAGAAGGAATCATGAAATGACTTCTGTCCTGGTTAATAAGCTGGCCGGAGACATTCTCATAAGTAGACAGAACACCCATAATAAGCTTCAGGGAACTTTCCTTAACCGAGGACAATATAATCACATCATTCACAAAGCTCAGATGATTAATTTGAGGCCCATTCTTCTCCATATATAAACCTTGGTACAAGTGGTGGTTGTGGAGGTTGTTAAGCATCCTAGAAAGCATTTTAGCACCAAGGATGAATAGAGCCGGGGAAAGTGGGTCACCTTGCTTGAGACCCCTAGTTGAATGAAAGAAGCCATGTCTTGAACCCATTATAATGATCGAGTACCAGTTGTTTGCCATAATTCTCCATACCATATCAATGAAGATCTCCCCGAATCCCATTCTTCTCAAAATAAGACAAATAAAGGACCAGGAAACTCTGCGTATGCTTTTGCCATGTCAAGCTTGATGACAACATTTTCACCCTTATTTGGTTTCTTAATATTGCGAGTAATTTCATGGGCAAGCATAATGTTTTCCGAGATGCTTCTACCTTTAACAAATCTCTACTGGTTGTCCGAGATAAGTAGAGGAAGTATAGGGGAAAGTCTTAAACAAAGAAGTTTGGAAATGATTTTGTTGGTGAAATTGCTAAGACTTATTGGTCTGAAATCTGAGAGCTTATTTGGATGATCTACTTTTGGGAGTAAAACCAAACATGCATGTGAAAAATATTTGGGCATGGTGTGACCACAAAAGAAGGATTGGAAAACATCTAGAAGATCTGAGCAAATAATGTCCCAGCAAGCTTGGAAAAATCTACCATTCATTCCATCCGGTCTAACCGCAGAATTAGGATTCATGGAAAACACAACTTGCTTAATTTCCTCCATTGTAGGCATAGCTTGAAGACTCATGTTTTGTTCACCGGTAACCATTCTAGGGATACAACTAAGAGACTCTTCATTAATCACTTTCTCTTCCCCGAAAAAAATCTTTTGGAAATGATCACAGGCAACAGTAGCAATAACATCATCACCTTGATCATCAATAATCTTGTGGATAAAGAGCCTTCTTCTTCTACCTCTCATTAAAGCATGGAAGTATTTGGAATTGGCATCTCCCTCCTTGAACCACTAAAGTTGGGTTTTTTGCTTAAGAATAGCCTCCTCCAATTTTATGTATCTTATATATTCAGCATTCACCCAATTGAGCTTGGTTCTATTCTCATCAGTATTGTTGTTGATCATCTCTTCTTCAGCAATTCTTACCCTTTCCTCATACTCTTTCACAGTAGCATATATATCTCCATATTCAGCTTTGGACCAATTGCTAACGGTAGAAGATACTCGTTTCATTTTCATGTGAAATCTCCACAGAGGATTGCCTTTAATATCTCTGTTCCAGAAGGTTCTAACAGTCCCCATAAAGCTCTGATTATCAACCCAAAAGTGAAGAAATTTGAAGTACTTAGTGGTATTCTTATGATTCACAGTAAGCTCCAGAAGTAATGGGCAATGGTCTGACCCAACAGTAGGAAGGTGAGTAATGGAAGTGTGAGGCATGATTTCCAACCATTTGTCATTGACCATAGCTCTGTCTAATCTTTTCCAGATTCTAGAGTTTAAGGATCTCAAATTGCACCAGGTGAATTTCTGACCATGGTATCCAAGATCAGTAAGACCACATGCTTCAATAACCCCTATAAACTCAAAGCTCTTGTTCATGTTGTAAGGAAGACCTCCCAACTTTTCCTCCGGATCAGTAATAACATTAAAATCCCCTATAGTGCACCAAGGTTTATAAGTGTTAGCATAATGTAGAAGTTTGTACCAGAGAGGTCTTGTCAAATGATCTTTTGCACTTAGCATAGATGAAGGTGTTGATGAAGGTAGTAGGATGTTCTACATGCTTGATTTCACAAGTAATCTGTTGATCATCAGCTTCTAAAACATTGCAGTCAATATCTTTAGTCCAAAAAATCCAGATTTTTCCATTAGTATTACATGTAGCATTATCCATGGCAAGTTGCACTCTACTGATGTTGAGCTGGGACTTGTCAGAAAAAGGTTCAAGGATGGCTATCAAAGATAGCTTATGAATATGTTTGAGGTATTGAATTCTTTCCATAGCTCCCTGGGTATTAATACCCCTTGCATTCCAAATGATTGTACTAATCATTGGAAACCTTTGCTTTGTGATCTGGTCTGAGGTCTGCCAGTGCTGGCAAGTGTACTAGAAGTAGCTTGCTTGTTGAAGTGAACCTTCTATTGTTGACCCCTAGGAGATAATCCATTTCTTTTTTAAACTTGTTGGATTTCTTCTTGCATATCACTATCAAAAGTAGAGCCAAAAGCTTTGATAAGTTGTTCACTAGTTTCTTCTTCATCATCCTGTTCTTTAATAGACTGTATCTTGGTCGAACTCATCTTCAGAATGTAAAACTCTATACTCATCTTTATCGTCAGGAGGTGAACTTGGAACTGTGGTGAGAGTACATTGGTTCTTTGGATTATCAGGAGCATTCTCATGGATCTGTAGAGGGGGAATAACTAGACCAGCTTGTTCATTAACCAAGACAAAATTCTTTTGCCCCTTTTTTAGTTTCTCCTCCTTCTCTTTTTCCTCTCTTTCTTGTCTTCTCTTAAAAGCTTTTCTTTTTTTTTTTGCTAAGTTGAAGAGTGGATTTATTAGTTGGAGCTTGTGAGCCTTCTTCATATACATCTTTCCCAGTGACAGCATTATTAAGAGCCTGATTAGAGTGATCCAGAACCTGATTACCCGACATTTGCACACTGTTTTGACCCACAAAAATACCCTATTCAGCACCTTGAGTAGCACTAAGAACCTGAGTATGATGTGCAATGTTATCCTTAGGCCAACTTGAGTTAGGATGGACCAAGTTATTCTGTTTTGAGGACAGATTCTGGTCATGAGCAATAGCAGAATTTTTTCCATCTTCCTTGCTTGGAATTGAACCCAAATACGCACCTACTTTATGAACTAAATCAGACCCCAAACATTGAGATAAACCCAACCTCTGAACCTGATCCGAGCAACTTATATGGACCCCAGTAGAACCTGATTTCTGAGCAATATTTGAACCCTCAGGAGTTTGAACATGAACCTGTGGACTCAGCCCTGTACCAGCATGTTGGGTCAACTTTTGCAACTGATTAGCAGCCATAATAGAGCCCAATACCTGTTGTTGATCAGCACCCATATTTGATCCTTGACCTTGGATCTTATGAGAGCTAGAACCATGAACATGAATCTGATTTGAGGCTAAAGAAGAGCCCAAAATTTTATATGTTCAGAACCATAAAACATACCAGAACCATGGACTTGATCAGCCCCTGAAAATTGACCAATAACCTGATTTGAGAACTCATTTTTATGAACTGATTTACCCAAGTTCTGAGACTGATTTAGGCATAAATTCTGAACCCCAGCAGTATTCAAACTTTGAACCAAATCAGCAACCCACTGTTGAATATTTTCTGAACCCACAAGATCATGAATTTTTTGAACCAAAGCATTGCTCATAACATATTGATGAATAGTGGTAACGGGATGAACAGTGGTAGCAGGGGCTCTAGAGTCAATCCTATGGTCAACCGGTGGGTTCTCATGCAAAACATGAGACAAATTCCTCCTCTTGGATACCCCTTCCTGCAAGTTAGTAGGTTTCTCCTTTTTTCCTCCATCTGTACCTCCAACTTCAGAATCAGATAAAACATCAACAATAATATTTAAGGGGTCACGGGGGTGTGGGAGCATTGAGTCAATACCTGGGATTCCTTTTTTTTGCAATTTTTCCACAATACAAGGGGGTTTTAGGGGAGTGGGAATAACAGAGTTCACAGGGAGATAGGGTGGTCGATCCTGCACACCAGGATCAAAATAATCTTAAGGAGATTCAAGAGTTTCAGCTATGATACCTGCTTGATGTTCATCATGAATTTGGTGAGGTATTTCATTTTATTTACTGGGAGAGACAAGTCTGAATACTTGTCTTTGTTGACACCCCCTGAAATTCTTTCTTTTTCTGGTTAGCCATTTATCCTTAATGTTCTCCGGATTGGGTTTATGTTGCAAATTCGTGGTACCTGAAACACTAGCAATAGTATTAGAAGCATTAGCATTAATATCAGAATACTGAGAGATACCTGGTGGAGGTATTTCATGGTTTTTTCCTCCTGGTGGCAGCTTGTTTTTCAACTTAGCCTTCAAGTTCTTTTCTTCTCTTGTAATCATCATATTTTTTTCTTGATGTTACATGCATGAACAAGATGCCCTTGGTGTTTGCAATAGGAACAATAATCCGATATTCCCTCATATTGAAAGGCTTTCCACCTTCCGATAGTCAGATCATCTTCATCAAACCCCATCCAAACATGAGATGGCCTTTCTTTAGTGATATAAAATTGCAACCGTACTTTAGCCACAATACCTTTTGTTTTTTGTATAAAGGTCGTGTCTAAGTACAAAGTTTTGCCAATAGGTGAGAAAAGAGCTGTAATGAATTCCTTATTGTAGAAATGCCATGGTAGCTCCGAAAGAGTAACCCAAATAGGAACTATAGGCATTTCTTCCTCCGGCCTAAATGTAGGAGTCCAAAATTGCAATCTTATTAGTTGACCCTCGATATACATCTCTTGCTTGTTCCAAACGGTGAGGTGATCATCTTCATTATCAAGATCAATATAGATATGTCTTGCATTGAAATGAGCAATCTTCACCCCTCCCGTTAGTTGAGTCTGGAAGATGAAGCTCTTCCTTATAAGCTCTATCTTTGGCATAGTGTTGGTAAACTTGCCAACTAGAGTATACTTGCATCTTCCTGCCAATTTCACCATGAAATCTTCCTTTTTGAATATAACAGTAGGAAAACCTTGTCTAGTGGTGATTTTGGGAGTGGAGAGCTCTATAGGGATCTCATTTTTAGCTTTGTTGGACCTTAAACGAGTAGCATAAGTATGAGCAATAGTAAATGGGGCTGGATCAGGAATGGGTTTATTTTTAGGATTGTTGTTTGGATTTGGGGTGTTAGCAACTTTAGTAGTAGTATCTACTGGAGGTGGCTGCTCATTAGGATTTGTGTTGTAAGCAACTTTTGTAGTAGTATCTACTGAAGGAGGCTGCTTGTTTTGATCAGAAGGATCATGTCTACCAAAATTATTGGAGACGTTAGGATAGGCTGAAGAGGTAGCATTGGAAGGCTTTTAAGCTTGTTTCAATTGGTTCGTGGGGTCATTCTCGAGTCTAGCTTTGACTTTGGGGTTTTGGTTATACTTGGGATCACTAAGAGGTTTGTTTACTGAACTTTGTCTTGGTTTTAAGGGGATTGGAGAAGTAAAAATCAAAATAGAATAAGCACCCCAAGCAACTACACAATAAGATGTTGTCGTGTTCACATATCAGCTTTGAGGATTTCAAGCCTTTTTCAAGACCATAGACCTTGCACGTAGATTCAAAAATATTCCCCTACAAATTGATAAAAACATAAAGCATTAACAACACCAATGAAATCATAAGGATGGGAATATGTTTAGTAGTAGCAGAAACAGTAACAAGCATTAACAACATGTTTGAACCCAAATATTGATGGTAGATAAAAGCTTTTGATATCTAGTGCATCAATATTTTCCAAACATTTCTTGAAATCATACAAGTGATGAACAAGTGCTCATTAGTTTCTGCATTTTGTGGTTCTTCATACTAGAGTTTGGATTCTTGGTTAACGCATCTCAAAGCTTTTCTAATTAAATTTTCTTATATTCTTGCAGCTTTTGTTTATTTTTCTAGAAAATACTTGACAAAATTTTGACTATTTTTGGGGTGAGCAATTTAAGTAATTTTAGTGTAAACTTTTCATATATTATTATACCAATAGTTATTGATTGTCTTTTCAAAATGTTATACTTACAGATTTTAAAGATTGAAGTTACAAGTCAAGATGCAAGTTTAGAAGATGCACAAGCTCAGTATTATTTTGCTACGAATGTTAAGCAAAACTTGATATCATAGTCAAGCTTGAATATTAGCTAAAAAAAATTGTTAAGCAAATATTGAAACTAACATCATGGGATATTAACTACTTTATTGTAATTAATCACTCTCTATCTACACCTATATTATATTATTTTGTATCAAGATTTTTAGTAGCAATTTGATAATTGTTGATGAATTTTTTTTCTTATATATCAAGTTTTAGGACCATTGTTGGTCAATTAGAAACCATAATTATTACTCATCTCTAAAGGTCATTCTAGGACCAGAAACCTTAGTCGTTACTAAAGCTAATGTAGGACCAGCTTGTTCTCATCTCAAAACAATGTTAGGACCAGATTATTGCTGGTCGCTAAAGAGATTTAATGACCTGCAAATAAAAAAAATTCATGATATATTTGCGACCAGATATGTGGTCTCTAAAAGAAATTAACGACCAGATTTTTGTCCCGTCTCCAAAACCATATAACGACTAGAATTATAGCCCCATCGCTAATGACCTTTAGCGAAGGAGGCTATTAGGACGGGTGGCCACCAGTTTTTTCTCGTCCTAATTGCTTATTTGAGACCAAATTTTGACTTTCAGGGACCAGATTTCCCCTCCTTAGAGGCTATTTTTCTTGTAGTGTGTAAGCAAGAAATAACACACCTAGAATCCTTGCAATAACAATATATACATAATAAGTTTAAGAAATAGACGGTATACCGGTAACCTCAAGTACAAGGAAGGGAGAAAGAGAGTAAAGATAGGCATGCTTGAAAACAGGAATCAATAACCCAACTAGTCATACCAATCTCAAATCCAACAAGTAACAACTCACCTGTATATAATCTTATAAGCATAGCCATAACAGGGGGATAACACCAAGATAAAGTAACAAGAGACTACCTACAGTCCCCCAGCTGCCCATCTAATCGAGGAACACAAATAAGTGAAAACAAAACCCCTCGGCCGCCCATACAATTGGAGCATACACTCAACAAGCAGCAAACAAGGGTGGAGCCTCAAACAATGAATGATATGATGCATGATAACCTCAGGGTGGGATAGAAACCCTGTATGTACCTCTTCCGGTGCCGATTGGGCCAGCAGGTAGGTTCCATGGAAGGACACTGCCCGTATACCTCTACTCTGATGTATACCCTCCCTCTGGCACACGCAACCCAAAGCCCTAAGCCTAGAGTGGCAAGGTCCATGAAAGTCCCAGACCCCATACTAAAACTCAGTATCAAAATATGACATCTCAAAGAAAGTCCAGGTTCAAGATAGCGACCCAGTCTTGAATATGCATGCCCAGACCCTGTCCAGGACTAGAATAGTGGGAAAATATCTCAAAAACCCCTCCAAGGGTGCCCGGGCATAACCGAGTATAAACAGTAGCAAGTCATCCCAGATGCTTGGTCCGACCGAGGCTAAAACCTTTCCACTTTAATAAGAAACTCAACTAGCACCCCCGCCCTGCCGAGTCTAGCATTAATAGTAGAACTGGTGATAAAAATAATAATTTGACCTTCTTTTACCCCAAGAAGATTCACAAGTTAAATCAAACCATTTCCAATTCATTTCCATCGAAAATGGGCCCCCTGGACCATGCAAAGTTTAGAAAATAATTCCCGTAGGCCCGAATCCAAACCATAGTAAAACATGGATAAACCTCTTTATATGCATGTAAATGAATGATCAACACAGATAACCGCCCAGCAGCTCACAATCAACCTATCGGCCCTGCGCAGGCTCTAAATGCTCTACAGCACAGATAGCCAGCATAGTATCATGATAATGATGCCCGGGACTTATGGGCACCCCCGAATAACACATCGCATATGTTCCAGAGTAAAAACAATGCCACACAGGGCCATAAGGGTGATAACATCAACTACTAAGAATACTACACACAACAGAGAGAAGAAACAAGGCAAATCACGGAAAAGCAGTCAGGGTCTGTAGTACCAACCTAATAACCCAACTCAAGGATACCAGCTAGTACAATTTTATCCAATATATGCTAAGTCTAAGGAGTTTAGACCGTAACCTACCTGTCATCTGATGACAAGCTGCTGGGACAATGAAATCCAAGCTCGAATCGCTCTGAGGAATCTGGAATGATGGTCAAACTATCAAAAATATCAACAATACATTAAAATGAGTCTAACAATACCCATATCACTACAATTGTAGCCGGGTCAAAAGCAGGCCCACGGGGACCACAACCCAAAACCAAAAACAGAAAAAAGCACGATGACCACCACGATGCCAAGAAGGAATGCTCCAAATTTGAGCACAATTGGCCAAGATACGGGTGCCAAAACAGCCCTCTCAAGTTGGGGTTTAAAGATGGAATTTTAAGACTAAAAATCGGAAATTAGGCAAGGAATTACTCACCAAAGTGATGGAATTTAAACCAGTACAGAGAATTCTTCAAACCCACAAACATGCACGAGCTAGGAGGAAGCCACTACACAATTTTCAAAGCTTTGAAATGAGCAACAATGGTGGGTTTAAAAGGAAGAACTAGAGGAATCAAGTTTGGGGAAGAAAGCTTACCAAGTGAAGAACCACGGATCAATGATGAACAATCAATTTTCCGAGGCTAAAACTGATCAAGAGCAATTTAGGAGAGTGTATAAATGTTTTTAGAGTGATAAAGTTTGGAGAAAAATGGCTGGAAAAATGAACACAAAGAAATATATAGTTGCAGGGAACTAGCCAGCGCCAACGGGGCATTCCAGACGCTGAAGGCCAGGCCTGCATAACTTTTTGCAACTTTTTGAAAATTCCACGGGGAATTCGGGGCACAATCGGAAACTGATATTCAAAAACCAATAATGGTAACAGAGTGGAAAAGATGTTTCGAACTCAATGGAATCGACGAAGTTTCCATATGAGGTCATTTTGGAGAAATATTGACCTAAGTCAATACTAACAAAAAGGAACCCAAAGGCTCAAAATGAGTCTGGCTCACCCGAAACCCAAACCAACCACCTTTCCAACCCAAACTAATCATTCTGAAGTTGATGGAATCATCGGGTTACGAATCTGAAATTCCGATTATTGAAAGTCACCCAAAGTTACACTTTCAGCTCCAAATGGCCTAAAAATAGAGAAAACCACACAAAACCCATGCTGGAAGTTCTCAGGCCTAAACTGAAGGTCCAACTAGACCAAACTCAATGTTACAGAGCTAATGGAACTGTCAGGATTCAATTCCGAGCATGTTAGCTAAGAATGTTGACTAAAGTCAATGATATTTTAAGTTAAAGCTCTAAAACAGGAAAAAGGACAAAACAACCAAACGAATGACTAGGGAACCAAACTACTAGTCCTAACAAGCTATAAATGACTTGGGGCAGCTACAGGAAAGCTCTAACAGTACAATGGATGTGTAAACGTGAAGATGACCGGAAGGGTCATCACATGTTCGGGCTTAGACTATTTCTATATTTGGGGTTGCATCCTCGTACTCTAGTTTTTGGTAGATGTTTTTGGTACGATGACATTTAGATTCTAGGGATTAATTTCCATAGTTTATTTTCTTTATAGAGTTGATTTTATTTATGATTAAATGCTAGTTTACATATCTGCACTAGTTATAAGCTGATAGGCTAGGCTAAGAGTTGGACTCTAATTGTTCTCTCATCTGGGGGTTGGGAGGGTGCCACTCACGATAGTCTGGGTCATGACAAAGATGATATCAGAGCCCTAGGTTTATTGATATCATCGTACCAAAATAGGTCTAGTAGAGTCTTGTGGAATGGTGCAGAGACGTCCGTACTTTTCTTCGGGAGGCTATAGAACTTTAGGAAACTATATCTTCTTTCTTCCATCGTGCTATGACTTGGTTCCAATTGCTATCTGGTGATACTAATTGGTATCTAACTCTTTCACTATTTTTTCTGTAGATGGTTAACACAAGTAACAATGGAGCTAGACCTGCGGTCCCAGCAGTGGGCCTGGCTGTCCATGGTAGAGGTAGAGAAAGGGGCAGAGGATGAGGAAGAGCCATACCCGCTAGGGGTAGGGCTCAAGCTGCTGCAGGAGCACGAGAGGCAACCCCTCCCCTACCTCAAGAGCAGGTTTTTCAGAAGGTGGAAGTTGTTGTGGAAGATGAAAGGGCGCGGGTGAAGGCAGAGGCAACACCGGCTGGAGGTGCAGGCCTTCCCTCTATAACGCCTGAAGCATTTCAGCAGGCTTGGAACTTCTTGAGTGGTTTGGTTGGTGTTGGAGCCATACCCGCGAGCATTGCATATCAGGCTCTAGGCACTCATCCAGCAGATCCTATGACTTCTAGGATGGATGCAGCTTCAGGAACAGGTGACTTCTTCAGGCCAATGCTAGGCCCAGTGATGACAAGAAATGAACATGAGATGCTAACCATGTTTCTCAAGCTAAAACCTCCTACATTTCAGGGTACGGCAGGGAAGATGCTTATGAGTTCATACTGGATTGTTATGAGAGGATGTACAAGCTGGGCATTGTGTAATAGTATGGGGTTGAGTTCATCACATTTCAGCTGCAGGGTGATGCCAAGCAGTGGTGGAGATCTCATGTGGAGTGTCGGTCGTCTGTTTTATCTCCACTGACTTGGGAGTAGTTCCACTCTCTTTTCTTAGAGAAGTACATACCCTGTACTTTGAGGGACCAGAAAAAGGATGAATTCTTGAATTTGGAGCAGGTTAGCATGTAAGTCTTTACTTACGAGGCAAAGTTTCATTCCTTGTCTCATTTTTCTATGCAATTGTTGGGTTCCGAGGAGGAGCGGGTTTGATTGTTTATCAAAGGTTTGAATAGTGAGCTTCAGGTATTGTCTATACACATTACTTTTTCAGGGAAAGGCTTTAATGAAGTGGTGGATTATGTAAAGAAACTTGAGGGAGTCAGGCAGGTGGGGCAGGCTAACGTGTTAGCCAAGAGGCCCCAGAATGAGGGAAATTATAGTGGTTCGTACTCGAGGGGTCAGAATCAGCAGGTATACTCAGATCGTCCTATTCAGTCAGCTCTACCAGCTGCTACAGGTGGTCATCTGGGAGCTAACCAGCAGTTTTCAGCTCCTAAGGGCCAGGGAGCTTCTTATTCATCTGCTAGCAGGCCTACACTTGACCACAGTTGTTTCTATTGTGGTAATCTAGGACACTTTAAGAGGGAGTGACCTCACAGATAGACTGGTAATCAAGTTCAGCAGCAGCCCAAGGATGTGGTCCTGGTAGGTAGAGGTAGTCATGCTAGAGGTCGTCCACATGGTGGGCGAGGTAACTTTCAGACAGGCCGTGAAGCAGAGAAAATGGCAGCGCAGGAAGGGGCACGTCATATCCGGCGAGGGAGGTTACCTGAATTAATGATCAGGCTCACTTTTATGCATTTCCAGGGAGGACCGAGGCTGAGGCATCAGATGCGGTAATCACAGGTACCATTCTTGACTCTGACAAAATGACTTTGGTATTATTTGACCCAGGTTCTACCATTCTTATGTGTCTGTGAGTTTTGCGTTGGGTATGGACTTGGTATGTGATATCCTTGATTCCTCTATCCATGTTTCTACCCCAGTTGGAGAGTCGATTGTTGTGACTCATGTTTATTATAACTGTTCAGTTGTTTTTGTAGGGCTGCATACTTGGGTAGATTTAGTAATCTTGGATATGGTTGACTTTGACATTATTTTGGGCATGACCTGGTCATCCCCATATCATGTTGTGTTGAATTATAACACTAAGACTATGGCTCTAAAGATTCTGGGTAAGGATAGTCTAGAGTGGAAAGGTGTGTACAGGTCTAAGTCGGTCATAGTTATATCATTTGTTCGGGCTAGGAAGCTAGTGGGGAGAGGGTGTTTAGTATTTTTTGCTCATATCCGGGATAATAGTGTGGATTCCCGCTCTATTAAGTCAGTTCTAGTTGTTTCAGAGTTCCGAGAGGTATTCCCAGCGGATTTGCCTGGTATGCCTCTAAACAGAGATATTGACTTTTGTATTGACTTGGATTCGAGCACTCGTCCCATTTCCATTCCTCTGTATCGTATGGCTCCGGAAAAGTTAAGGGAACTTAATACTCAGCTTCAAGAACTCCTAAATAAGGGATTTATTTGTCCCAGTGCTTCACCTTGGGGTGCTTTGGTATTATTCGTAAAGAAGAAGGATGGTAGTATGCGGATTTGCATAGATTATAGGCAGTTGAACAAGGTTACCATCCGGAATAAGTACTCTCTACCCCGTAGTGATGATCTATTTGACCAGTTACAGGGTGCATCGGTGTTTCCTAAACTTGACTTAAAGTCAGGGTACCATCAGTTGAAAATTAGGCCCGAGGATGTCCCTAAGACTGCTTTTCAGACTCGATATGGTTATTATGAGTTCTTGGTGATGTCATTTGGTTTAACTAATGAACTGGAGGCATTCATGAGTTTAATGAATGGGGTGTTTAAATATTACTTGGATTCGTTCATCATCATTTTCATTGATGATATTTTGATCTACTCCAAGAGTAAGGGGGAGGATGCTAAACATCTTCGTATAGTGTTGGACATTTTGGGGCACCAAAAGCTTTATGCGAAGTTCTCCAAGTGTGAATTTTGGTTGACTTCAGTCGCGTTCTTGGGGCATGTAGTGTCAGAACAGGGGGTGATGGTAGATCCCCAGAAGATTGAGGCAGTCAAGAGTTGGGTCCGGCCTAGCTCGGTGACTGAGGTGAGAAGTTTTGTGGGGCTTGCAGGCTCCTATCGTAGGTTTGTCAAGGATTTTGCATCTATTTCTTCTTACCTGACAAGGTTGACATAGAAAGATGTACCATTTGTGTGGTCCGACAAGTGCGAAAAGAGCTTTAAAAAGCTTAAGACACTTTTGACCACGGCTCCTATCTTGTCCTTATGGTCGAAGGTAAAAACTTTATTGTTTACTATGATGCTTCACATTTTGGTTTGGGTGTTGTGTTGATGCAGGATAGGAATGTGATAGCCTATGCCTCCAGGCAGTTGAAGGTGCATGAGAGAAACTATCTGACTCATGATTTAGAGTTGGCAGCGTTGATTTAGAGTTGGCACCGGTGGTTTTTGCACTCAAGATTTAGAGGCACTATCTCTATGGTGTCAAGTGTGAAGTGTTCACTGATCACCACAGTCTGCAGTATGTTTTCACTCAGAAGGACTTGAATTTGAGGCAGAGAAGGGGGATGGAATTGTTGATGGATTACGATGTGACTATTCAGTACCATCCGGGTAAGGCTAATATGGTGGTAGACGCATTGAGCCAGAAGACACTTAGCATGGGCAGTTTGTCTTGTTTTGGGGTGTACAAATGACCACTCGCAAGGGAAATTCAGGTATTGGAGTCCAAGTTCATGCACTTAGGTATTTCAGAACAAGGTGGGGTATTGGCCAGTATTGAGGTCAGAGCCACTTTCATAGAGGAGATAAAGGCCAAGCAGTTTCAGGATTTGAAACTGAGTAAGCTTTGAGGTAAGGTAATATCCTGGGAGTCTAGGGACGTCGCATTAGACTCTGGTGGAGTACTAAATTTCAGAGGAAGGATTTGTGTTCCTCGGGTTGATGATATGATTCAGAACATCTTAGCAGAGGCTCATGGTTCGCGGTACTCAATTTATCTGGGTGTGACTAAAATGTACAAAAATTTGAGGCAGCGTTACTAGTGGCCCGGGATGAAAAGGGACATAGTTGATTTTGTGTCCAAGTGTCAGAACTGCCAGCAGGTAAAGTATGAGCATCAGAGACCTGCAGGAATACTTCATAGAATGCCAATTCCAGAGTGAAAGTGGGAAAGGATAACCATGGATTTTGTGGTGGGTCTTCCTAAGATGTTAGGGAAGTATGAATCAATTTGGGTCATCAGTGACAGGCTGACCAAGTCTGCTCATTTTATTCCGATCAAGGTAGATTATAATTCACAGCAATTGGCTAAGATCTACGTGAAGGAGATTGTGAGGTTGCATGGAGTACCACTGTCGATTATTTTAGACAGGGGTACGCAGTTTACCTCCAAGTTTTGGGGCAAGTTGCATGAGGAGTTGGGCACTCAGCTCACCTTTAGTACAACTTTCCATCCTCAAACTGATGGTCAGTCGGAGAGTACAATCCAGGTGTTGGAGGACATGCTGAGAGCATGTGTGATGGACTTCGGGGGTCAATGGGACTAGTTTCTACTATTGTGCAAGTTCTCATACAACAATAGCTACCACTCCAGTATTGACATGGAACTATTTGAGGCATTGTATGGGAGATGTTTTAGATCACCGATTGGGTGGTTTGAGGAAGGCGATGTAAAGCCTTTGGGCGTATACTTGGTGAGGGAGGCGCAAGAGAAGGTGAGGGGAATTCAGACCAAGTTTCTAGCTTCCCAAAGCAGGCAGAAGGAATATGTGGATCCCAAGGTCTGGGACATGGAATTTCAGGTTGGTGAGAAGGTACTGCTGAAGGTATCACCAATGAAGGGAGTTATGCGTTTCGATAAGAAGGGAAAGCTCATCCCTCATTTCATCGGTCCATTTAAGGTTCTTTAAATTGTGGGGCCAGTGGCTTACAAGTTATCACTACCGCCTAGTTTGATGGGTGTCCATCCGGTATTCCATGTATCCATGCGTAAGCGATACCATGGGGATGGGGACTACATCATCAAGTGGGATGAGGTACTTTTCGATAAGGACCTTCGTTGTGAAGAGGAACCAATTTTGATCCTTTCTCGAGATGTCTGAAAATTGAGGACAAGGGTGATTAGTACGGTAAAGGTCCAATGGAAGCATCATCCGGTTGAGAATTCAGGTACTACACTTTTCTTCTTTAATTTCTGTCATTTCGGATTTGATCGTTCGAGGGTGAATGATGGGTAAATTGGTATCTGTTTTAATGATCGAGTTCGTCGTTATGGGTAAACTATTTGTGCCAAGTTTCAGAGTTAGAAAACTTTGGATTTAGGAGTATGAAATTATGGGCTAGGCTAGTCTCAACCAGATTTGGAGCGAAGTATGGTCTAGGACAATATGGGTAAGTATTGGGTTAGACTCCTTGGTTTGAGCTAGTTTTCCTTGTAGCTAAGATATAAGGGATTCCGGGGGACTTTTCGAAATCGAATTCGGAGAAGTAGAACTCCCAAAATAAAGGTAGACGGGAAGGGGTTGTTCTGAAACATCGGGGAAAGTAAGTATGTTGTAGAATGGACCAATTTTGGAGAATTATCGACATTCTATTTGTGATGAGAACTACCGCTCTGCCACGGAAACCTTCGCTATAGCAGAAAAATTACCGCTATAGCGGAACTCAAGTCGGTCAACCTCCGTCATAGTGGTTGACTCCGCTATGGTGGTACCGCTATAGCGGAGCGTGACGGGATTTAATGCAGAAACATTCCCCAAAAATATTCTATTTTCACAAGAACCTTCTCAATGATTCTTCCATTCAATTTCACTTAGATGTGCTCTCTCCTTGCATAGGCATAAGTGATCCAACAGGCACTCTCCGGACATGAGTTCTGGCCTGACGCTCAATAGGGCAGTGAGCAGGCATTCCAGGTAGACTACTGAGATTCCCCATAATCATAAGCCCAATCTCTCTTAGACCAGCAAGTCTTCCAAATTAAGTTATCAGAATTCCCTACTCTCTCTGACTGGATTGGATTCATTTGGGAGAAGGGCTAGGGCAATTTCAGGTGAATTTCCTCCATTCTTTATCGTTTTTCCTCCCAGAGGTAAGGTTTCTACTCCCCGAACTCCTTACTACTTTTCCGTTGTGGTAGAATTGCTAGGAGTGGACTTGTGGAAGGGTTTGGAATGACTTAGGGATGGTAGAATCCAGGGGAAGATGAGGATTCTAAGTGTAGAAGTTCTTAGGTGTTGTTAAATCCACTACTTTATGATCATGTGACCTTAATTCCCTAATTGTTTCCATGAGAATGGTAGAACTAGGTTAATTAATGGTGGGAAAGCCCGAAAAAAGGGGTGGTATGATCATGGGTAGTCTGGGGTTTGATATTTTGCATAATCTCGGTGAAATTTAGGCCATAAAGATTGATTCTTGGTTATTGTGCATTGTTTTAGACCAAGAACCGGCAAGAACTTTGGGAAATTGAAACGCTCCAGTTGAGTAGATCTTTGGATCATTTTGAGGTAGGTGATGGTTTTCTTCATGTATGCTTTGTGTGTTTAAGTACTCTAATCTAAGTATTTATATGATATGCATTGCTTAGGAAATGATTAGAAATGTCTAATAGTCCTGTTTAACAGTATGATAAATTGAACATTGTATTGTGCTTGTTGGTTTACAAGTTGATTATTCATTTTTGTGACTCTAGATAACTTGACTTTTGGTTGTCTCGGGTACCACGCCTAGTATGGGATAATACTAATGGTTGGCTCGGGTACCATACCTGGTACGGGTTTTCTTTCTTGTATTTCTGCATCTTTATTAATGGTTCCCTGAGTGGACCGGGTTGTGTTTATGAATTGTGGTTGTGTATTTTGGTCTTTGAGAGGCTGGGTTGTTACATTTCTTTATGAGTTGGTCTTGATGCAGACCGGGATGTTTGTCTGACACTTAGGTATTGTCTAGAAGGGATCCAGGGTGGGTCTGGGATATTTAGCAGGATATGACTGTCGTTGTTGTGAATTATTGATCATAACTGTGAAGTGGTTTACACGTGGTCAAGTTAGGTAGAGACTTGTAGTCTAGGAATACATGTTGACTTGCCTATGTGTTTTCATGTACTCTTACTTAATTTTTGTGTTGCTCATACATTGTTTATTTGGAACTGGATGATGATCTTACCAGTACACGGTGGTTGTGTACTGATACTGCACTTGCTTGCCTTTTATGAGTATAGGAAATCTTCCGGCGGTTGACACACGACCTCACTTGTAGGCCAGACTTTCCGAGATATAAAGGGTGAGCTATTCGACTGAGCTGCCTTGGTGTCCATCTAGTTGAGTTGTAGCCCATTTGTTCGGGCTTAGACTATTTCTATATTTGGGATTGCATCCCCGTACTCTAGTTTTTGGTAGATGTTTTTGATACGATGACTTTCAGATTCTAGGGAGGGATTTCTGCAGTTTATTTTATTTATAGAGTTGATTTTATTTATGATTGAATGCTAGTTTACATTTCTGCACTGGTTTTAAGTTGTTAGGCTAGGCTAAGAGTTGGACTCTAATGGTTCGCTCATCCGAGAGTTGGGTGGGTGCCACTCTAGATGGCCTGGGTCGTGACACCTATATACTTCGATATGATATTCGGTATTTCGGTATGTTATGTATAAATACCGATTACCATATCAAATAGCAAAAAAAATTAAAACATATACTATATACCATACCAAATACCATAATACCAAAATTACGGTATCAAAAATTATAATTCAACATGATAATTCAATATATACCATATCATGCTCACCCCCTAAATACAACCCTGCACTACTAGAATACAGGAAATTAGCGATGGAAAAAATTTCGTAGCTAAATAACAAAAATTCCATGCCAATACCATATAGCTACGGATTATAAGAAATTTCAATTATCTAAGAGCTACTTAGCGATGAATTAGCTAGGGATTACCAATAAATTCCGTAGCTAATCTCATGTTCTCTTGTAGTGCTGGAAATGGAATTCTTGCAAAACGTTACCAACTATTTCAACTACTGATTCAAATAAAAAATCTTGACTAAATGTCACGGCCCGATTTCTCAGGTCATGATGGCACTTACAACCCCTCAGTAGGCGAACCACTCCCCCTAGCCCAGAATGGTTAGTAATGGGCTACTACCTAATCAATACGCACAATAAGTAGAAATAAGCAGAAGCAAAATATAAAGATAGATAAAGCGGAAGCAAAAACCTGAATATATACATAATGAAACTACACTAACTCCAACACTTGGTATCGGTAGTACAGAAGCTTCTAATAGAATACAAGTACTAGAAGTAATCAAGATAAGTACAACTGTCTTCGAATATACAAAGAGTAATAGTACAAAAGATGAGATTTGGTCAAGCCCTGGTCGTCAGGCGCTCACCCTAGTCTCGAAGATCCAAAAGTTGCACGAGTCTCTAACGCGATCAACGGCAAAAGTTCAACTAATATATGCACCAGAAAGATGCAGAAGTGTAGTATGAGAACTAATTGCTAAGAAACGGGTACCCAGTAGGCATCATCAGTCAGCTGAGTGGATATAAGAAATAAAACCAATAAATAGCAGATAGCAAGAAAGCAGTCACCGAAGCAATAGAGAAAGCACAAGGAACTAGCACAGAGAATAGACAACCAAGAGTTATAAAAATACAATGCTAGCACAAAAGATATACAATCACAGAAACATAGGTGAAAAAAATAAGAACGCATTTGGAATCCTTGCAACAATAGTATAAGAAGGAGAGAGTTTAGAAACATAGAGGTATACCGGTAACCTCAAATAAAAGGAGAAGAAGGAAAGCATTTTAACATACTCACGATAGGATCAACATACATAAGGAAATCATATTACAAATTCAACTTCAAGAAGCAACGATGGAGATCAACCTTACAAGTACAAACCTAAGATGGAATAACTAAGCCACAAGAATCGAGAGTTACCACTAAAAATTATGCTAAAGAATAGAATCAGGAACCCACAATCTGCTCAGAAGACCACTCAATAGTGCCTCAATAAAATAGGACTCACTAGCCCCCTCAATACTCAAGCCCAAACTCGAATCCTCAACAGGCTAAAAACATACCAATCCACAAGAACCAAGGACCACAACTAGGTCTATAAGATAACAAGATTAATATATTCTACCTACAGTCCCAATGGCCTCCCATACAACCGAGGAATGCAATCAAGTGAAAACAAACCCTCTAGTCGCCCATACAACTGCAGCATACACTGAACACACAAAAAAACAATGGTGGAATCCAAGTGAAATATGCATGATAATGTGATGTGATGAATATGGAACCAAGTGTGATCGCAGTGTTGTATGTCACCACCTTTGATGCCCCAAAAGCCCAATAGAGGTAGGATCTATGAAAGGAATTCTCCTGAGTACCTCTACTCCGCCGTACACCCCTATGAATGTTAGGGCAAGGCATGGAGCAAATTATTTCATTACATTTATAATTGATTTCACCCATTTCAGTTATGTCTATTTTATTTTTCACAAATCATAAGCAATAAGTTATTTCAAAAGTTATATGAGCTTAGTGGAAAATCAATTAGACAAGAAGATAAAAGCTCTTCCAACTGATCGTGACCGAGAATACTTATCTTCTCAATTTAATGGGTTATGTGATGAAAAAGGAATAGTTCATCAGTTGACTATTCCAAATACTCCACAATAAAATGTTGTTGCAGTGAGAAGAAATAGAATGCTTCTTGAGATGGTTAGGTCCATGATGGCACAAGCCAGCCTTCCAATCAATTTTGGGGGTGATGCTTTACTTACTGCCACCTATGTACTTAATAGAGTCCCTACAAAATCAGTTGCAACCACTCCATATTAGTTATGGACTAGAATACATCCTAACCTGAGTGTACTAAGACCTTTGGGTTGTGCTGCCTATACACATGATTCCTCACACAAATATGGTAAATTTGGTCCAAGAGGAAAGAAAAGTATCTTTATAAGGTACTCAAAAACCTCTAAAGGTTATGTGTTTATAGGTGAACAAAATAATGAAAGTGTAACTGAATTTGAATCACGAGATTTCACATTCTTAGAGAATGGGTTTCCCAAGAAGGAAGAGATAGGTCAAGACCTGTCCCTGTTTGAGATAAGGGATCATAACATAAAAGGATCACTTCATTCGAGTGGGAGTATTTTAGCAGATAATGAATTAGTACCTCTTTCATCATCATATGCGAATGAAAGTAATACTTCTACACTTAATGAGAGTGACCAAATGAATCTTGTTCTGAGTGGGAGCGAGATGGTCACTGATCTTATTCCAAATGGGAGAAGGATGAATATTCTTGATCCGAGTGGGAGCAACACTGGTCCAAATGGGAACAATGATGAATCACAAATCAGACGTGGTTCTCGTAAAAAGACTCCCCGCTGATAATTTGATATTGAAGGCGGTGAACTATTTATGATGTTTCTACAAGATGAAAATGAGCCTAAGAATGTGAAAGAGGCTCTCTCATGCCCTTCTAAGAATAAATGGACAAAAGCAATGAAAGATGAATTGGAGTCTATGAAAGTCAACAAAGTCTGGGAACTAGTTGACCTCCCTGAAGGATGCAAAGCAATTGGGAGCAAATGGGTTCTCAAAATCAAGCTTAAGGCTGATAGCACATTTGAGATATATAAAGCTCGACTAACAGTGAAAGGGTATACACAACAGAAAGTAATAGACTACGAAGAGACTTTCTCGCATGTTGTACGATTTACCTCTGTTCGCTTGGTTCTAGCTATAGTTGTAAGCTTGGATCTTGAATTACATCAGATGGATGTCAAAACTGGCTTTCTCAATGGAGAATTAGATAAAGAAATTTATATAGAACAACCTGAATGTTTCATTGAAAAGGACTACAACAAAAGATTTGTAGACTTTTGAAGTCTATTTATGGGCTCAAACAATCTTCAAGACAGTGGTATATACGTTTTCAGAATGTTTTTATATCTAATGGTTTTACCATGATGGATGAAGATCATTGCGTTTATACCAAAAGATCAAGAAATAAACTTGTAATTTTGACATTGTATGTAGATGACATACTTATAGCTGGAAATGATATGGAGTTCGTAATCGAGATTAAGTCTTGGTTGTCATCTCAATTTGAGATGAAAGATATGAGTGAAGCTGCATATATTCTTGGAGTTAAGATTTCAAGAGATCGTCCAAAGAAACTATTGTATCTCTCTCAAGAGAATTACATTAGAAAAGTTCTTGAACAATTTAATATGCAAAATAGTAGCCCCGTTGACACTCCTATTAGTAAAAGCCAATCCTTAGGCAATCAAATGTGTCCTTAGACTCTTGAAGAGAAAGAAAGAATGAACCGAGTTCCTTATAGGAGCACAGTCGGAAGTCTAATATACTCTATGGTGTGTACTAAACCTGATATCTGTCAAGCAGTTGGCTTGGTAAGTAGATGTCAAATCGACTCAGGTTTAACATATTGGAAAGCAGTAAAGAGAATCATGAGATATCTGAAAGGGACAGCTGACTATGCACTTTGTTACCAAGGCAACAAAGATCTGCGATTATTTCAATACAGTGATGCTGATCATGGAGGAGATCTAGACGACAGGAATTCTACCTCAGTATATATTTTCTTACTCAGTGATGGTGCCATATCATGGAGTAGTAAGAAACAATCATTTATATTGCTATCTATGATGGAATCCAAATATGTGGCTCTCACATCAGCAACACAAGAAGTTGTTTGGTTGAAAAAGTTCTTGGAACACATATTGGATATCGCAAAAAATGTTGAATCAGTGTTAGTCTATTGTGATTGTGAGGCTGCTATATCCTCTACCAAAGATCCTAAGTTTTATTGTAAAACCAAACACATAGATATAAAGTATAACTATGCGAGAGACATGATTAGACGCAAGGTAGTGAACGTGAAATATGTTTCTACACAAGATATGTTCGCAGATCCATTGATCACGCCTTTGTCTAGAGATGCATTTATGAGACATACAAAGTCTCAAGGCTTGCATAGATTCTATGATACTTCATTTTGTATATTATCTTCCCATGTTCACAAGACTGATGTTCTTTAATTATCAATAAAGTTGATTTACATGCATACATATTCTAATTATTGAATGTTATTCTTTATTCATTCATTTTGATGAGTATGTCGAGTAGACCTGAGGTTAGCCTTCTCATACAGGTAACTGCCTCTTATTCTTAGTGATGAGTGAAGATAAGACTGGATTTTAAGCAAAATGGTCAAATGGATAATTTGAGCGCTATAAGCTTAAAATCATGAAAGTCGCTTGAATAATGACACAACGTCGTTAAGGTGAAAAATGCTCACCTAGTCTATTTAGTGAGACAGATGTTAGTTAAAATGATATTGTAGATCTAAGAACTCAAATTTAGATACATATGGTGTCTAGGTATCATCTGTACAACATTCTATTAGAGACAAAGACATACGCTCCATGGGAAAGGAGAAAATGTTATAGCACGTGTTTCATACCATGTGTGCAAATGTCGACCAAATGGGTTGATCTTGGGCATATTTATATGCCTGTTTATAATATTTTACCCATATTTACCTTATGTTTTAAGAACACTCCTTACTATATATTGTGTGTTTTGAGTTGAATTTCTATATGATGTACTAAGACGTATGATTAGATGATTTCAGGTAATGTGATGCGGGAAACTAACCATTGGAAGATGAAACAGAAGAGTAAAGTATGGAAGCAACTTAGTGGAATGCTCGGGAGCAAACAAAAAGAGAAACTAGGTAGTGGATCCTTGGTGGGGCGCTGTCGAAGATCCCAAACTTCAGAGGGCCTCCATTGGCGCGATGGTGGGGTGCTGCCCCATGGCCAAAACTTTCGAGGACCAAGTCTGGCGCCTTGATAATGCAGTGCTCCAACCCCTCACCCAACGCGAATTTCCAGCTTTATCCTATTCTGATTCCAAGAAGGAAAAGGGGTTATTTTCCGAGCCCTATAAATAGAACATTATGCGTATTTTGTAAGGGTTCTGTCATATTTTCAGAGCAGAAGGTAGAGAATAGAATTCACCATTAGGTTTCTTTTCTTAGTCTTTACTTTAGATGAAAATAATATTATTTGTGTTTTTTATTAGCATGAGTGGCTAAGAACCCTTGTTCTGGGGTTACGGCTACAAACGCATGATTAGTAGTATAAAGTTGAATTGATTAGTTCATTTTCCATTACTAGTTGTTCTTATATTTTTGTGTTTAGTATTTTAATGCTTAGCCGCTATTAAGATAAATTTATAATTTTGTTGTGAACTAGGGAGAAGGATCAACAAGATAGACCGAGGAATATAGGGAGCAAGGCCTCTCTTTTATATAATAAAGGGTAAATTTGCGAAGAGGATAGGAATATACCTAGAATGCCTCGTTTGGTTTATACAAAAAGATATATAAATGCGTTTGGAATAAGATGTCATATCCCCGCTCAACGATATAGTTGTGATGCTATTCTGGATAGGCAATTAGAGGCTCGGAAGACCATATTTGTAAAATCAACCCCAAAATCAGCAACTAGGTAGACGAACAAGTCAATTCAAGTGAATACTACTTATGATTGCATAATAAAGCTGTAACCCTGGAATTCTCTCTAAAATTTAAACAACGATCATTATTTACTTGCTTTTAATTCTCTCATTTTGTTTTAGATTTTTAGTTAATACAAACTCATACTTCAGTTACTTTCCTACTTGTTTATTCTAGCGTTATACAAACTATTTAGAACATTTGTTAAGTCATAAGTCGCATGGGTACGATATCCGGACTAACCAGTCTGTATTACTTGGACGACCACGTACACTTGCGTATGAGTGGAAAGTCGCTAATAAGTTTTTGGCGTCATTGCCGGGGACTTAGAAATTAGCAAATTTCTAAATTTTCTTATACGACTTTATTATTCAAGTATTGATAACTTGATCTTAGCTTTTTGAAAATCTGCAAGTACATACTTTGAATTGTCAACACACTGGCAAGGATGAAAGACTTAGTGGAATCACACCCTGAACCTGAATGATTATTTCACCAAAGGAGAAGGGCAGCAACAATTTATCCAATCAAGTTTCAGGAGGTGGTTGATAATCCGACCCAGTTAGTTTAACAACTTGAAGTTGCTCCTGTGGAAATGGCAGCACCAAGGCCAGTGCGAGATGTGGCAATCCCACTTGTGACTAATGTCACCAACAATATTCGAAAGCCCACAGCAGGTGGTCACTTTGAACTCAAGCAGAATATAGTGCAACTATCGCACACCAATGGTCAGTTCACAGGCTTATCGCATGAGGACCCGCAATAGCATATCAAGATTTTTTTTGGAAATCAGTGATACTTTTATACCAACTAGAGTCGCAGAGGATTATGTGAGGCTAACATTGTTTCCATTTTTCCTCCTTGGGGAAGCGAAGAGATGGTTGAAGGTTGAGCCGCTAAACTCCATCACTTCATGGAATGATTTGTCCAGGAAATTCTTGATGTGCTTCTTTCCATCTGGAAAGATAGCCAAGCTAAGGAGCAAAATCTTGAGTTTCAGGCAGAAAGATGGTGAGAATCTCTATCAGGCATGGGAGAGATTTAAGTCCCTTCATATGGACTGTCCTCATCATTAACAGACAAACGAAGTGTTAGTCCATACATTTATTGAAGGGATTGATTCTCATTTGAAGATACTGCTAGTCTGTGCAGTAGATGGAAAAGCACTAGAGAAGACCTATGAACAGTTGTACACTCTTCTACAAAGGATGGCGCAGAGTAATCCAGAATGGAACGCAGACACCACCAGGGTAACACCCAAAAAGGTTGTCAGGTTGCTAGAGGTAGATTCCAACACGGCTTTATTTGCCAAGGTGGAATCTATGGCTAATCAGATGAGCAATATAGTTATGGTCCTCAACAAGTTAGCTCTTGGAAATAATCAGGCATAAGTGAATGCATTGCAGCCTGTAGCTCTTCAGTTTTGCGAGACTTGTGGATGGGACCATCTATCAGAAGATTGTGCAGCAAATTCGGATTCTGTGAACTTTGTAGGGTATGCTCAAAGAGGTGGAAATCAGAATTTTGGCAATGCAAACTTGAGGAACAATTTGTCATATGGACACAACCATGGTCAAAATCAGTTCAGGAACCAAGGTCAGAATCAGCAGTTTACAAATAACAATAAACTCGCGGTCTTACCCAGCAACATAGAAGATATGCTAAAGGCGATCATGGAAAGTCAAGCTAGCACTAAAGAGGAGATGAAAGATCAGAGAACTGCTATTCAAAACTTAGAAAAGCAAATGGGTCAGCTAGCTGGATCACAAAATATGATACCTCAGGGTGGTCTTCCGGTAGATACTGATCCAAACCCTAAGCAGGTGAATGCAGTCACGACCCGAAGCGGTAGAGAGTTTGTAGAACTTGTACCAAAGAAAGCAGAGCCCAAGGTAGTGAAAGTTGCAGCAGAAAAGACAAGAGCTAGTGCCGAGACAGAGGTTAAAGAAGATAAAATTATTGTTAAGCCTCCTCCATTGTTCCCTCAGAAGTTGATCAAGCAGAAAGAGAAAGTTGGCTTTAAGAAATTTTTTGACCTCTTGAGGCAGGTGCACCTTAATCTCCCCCTCATAGATGTTCTTCAAGGAGTCCCAAAATATGCAAAGTACATCAAGGATATTGTGGCAAACAAGAACTGGTTGACTGAATAGCCACAGTCGCCCTTATAAAGGTATGCACTTCTAGAATTCAGAACAGGTTGTCAACCAAACTGAAAGATACAGGAAGTTTCACGATTGAGATCACCATTGGGTAGAAGGTTATAGCATGAGCACTATGTGATATTGGGGAAAGTATCAACCTAATGCCATCTTCGATCTTCAAAAACATGGATTGGATAGTCCTCGCCTCACTACAATTGTTCTGTAATTGGTAGACAAATCTTTGGCTAGACCTGAGGGCATTATTGAAGATGTATTGGTGTAGATTGGATCTTTAATCTTTTCGGTGGATTTTGTGATCTTGGATTTTGAACCAGACCTGCAAGGTCCATTTATTTTGGGACGTCCATTATTGGCTACAGGCAGAGCATTGCTAGATGTGGCAGCAGGGCAAGTCACCATGAGAGCACATGATAATGTGAAAGTCTTCAATGTTTATAAGTCAACAAAGTTTCCTATAATATACGAGGATTTGTCGGCTATTACTATGATGGACATAGAATTAGAAATACCGCTCATAACATCCAAAGATCCATTGGAAAGAGCCCTCACAAGGACAAACTTTTATGGAGATGGAACATCACATGAAATGGTTCAATGTTTGTAAGCAGCATGGGTGTTGCCTAGTATGACTGAGTTCGAGCCTCTTAATAGTCCTCTGGGACCCCCTTCCAAACCATCTATTGAATAGGCCCCGAAGTTAGAGATGAAACCACTCCCGCCTCATCTGATATATGTATATTTGGGAGAAGATAATACACTGTCAGTAATCCTTGCAGCCGAGTTAAATAAAGCACAGGTGAAAGAAGCTCTAGCAGTATTACGGAAGAGGAAGAAAGCAATTGGGTGGCAGATGTCTGACATTCATTGGATCAATCCAACTTTTTGCATGCACAAGATTTACATGGAGGAAGGGTACAATCCCATGGCATAACATCAGAGGAGATTGAACCCTGTCATGAATGATGTGGTGTAGAAAGAGGGAATCAAGTGGCTAGACTCAGGTATTGTGTTCCCCATTTCAGATAGCAAGTGGGTCAGTCTTGTTCAATGTGTCCCTAAGAAAGAAGAGATGGCAGTGATAACCAATGAGAAGAACGAGCTAATTCTGACATGTACAGTCACCAGGTGGAGAATTTGCATAGATTACAGGAAGTTAAATGAAGCCACCCAGAAAGATCACTATCACATTCTGTTTATTGATCAAATGTTGGATAGTTTAGATGAACAGGAGTATTTCTGCTTCTTTGGTATTCTGGCTATAATCAAATAGTTATAGCACCTGAGGATCAAGAGAAAATGATGTTTACTTGTCCTTATGGCACATATGTTTTCAAGTGTATGCCCTTTGAACTATGTAATGCACCGGCTATATTTCAGAGGTGTATGATGTCTATCTTCTCCGACATGGTGGAAGACATTGTAGAAGTGTTCATGGAAGACTTCTCAGTGTTTGGGAATTCGTTTAATGCTTGTCCTTAGAATTTGGATAGAGTATTAACAAGATGCGAGGAGACAAATCTGGTGCTTAACTGGGAGAAGTTCCACTTTTTGGTCACAGAAGGCATTTTCCTTGGCCATAAGGTGTCAAAAATGAGGCTGGAAGTAGATCGAGCGAAGATAGAGGTTACTGAGAAACTACCACCTTCAGTCTCTGTGAGAGGTGTATGTAGTTTTCATAAGAATGCAGGGTTCTACAGATGCTTCATTAAGGATTTCTCCAAGATATCCAGACCAATGTGCAACTTGCTTGAGAAAGAGGTAAAGTATGAATTTAGTGATGACTGTGTAAAGGCATTCGAAGATTTGAAGAAGTGCTTGATTGAAGCTCCTATTTTGATTGCACCAAATTTGGATATTCCATTCGAGCTTATGTGTGATTCTAGTGATGTTGCAGTATGAGTTGTATTGGTTCAAAGATTCAAAAAGGTATTTCATTCTATCTACTATGCAAGTAAGACGCTTGATGCGGCTCAGACAAACTACACAGTCACTAAAAAAGAAATGTTGGCCCTGGTTTTTGTTTTGACAAATTTCGCTCTTATCTTGTGGGAATGAAAATGATTGTGTATATGGATCATGCTGCGATCTGTTACTTATTCAGCAAGAAGAATGCGAAGCCAAGACTTATTCGGTGGATTTTTCTGCTTCAAGAGTTTGATTTGGAGATCAGAGATCGAAAAGGCACAGAGAACCAAGTAGCGGATCACTTGTCCAGACTTGAGGATTTGTCTCATGTGCCTAATGAAGGACAATTAGAGAGGAGTTTCCAGATGAACAAATTCTAGCCTTGAGTGTTGCTGAGCAACCATGGTATGCGGATATTTTCAACCTAGTGGTAAGTGGAGTGTACCCCCCGAAAGCTAACACTCAGCAGAAGAAGAAGCTATATCATGACTCTCGATTTTATACATGGGAAGAGCCCTACTTGTTCAAACAAGGGCCAGATAAAATCATTAGAAAATGCATTCCAAAAATCAAGTAAGGGAGATCTTAGAGAGTTATCATTCTTTCCCTTATGGGGGACATCATGGAGGAGAGTGCACAGCACAGAAGGTGTTACAGTTAGGTTTCTATTGGCCTACTTTGTTCAAGGATGTGACAGCTTTTATCAAAGGGTGTGATCAGTGCCAGAGGACTGGAGCTATTTCTAGAAGGCCTGAGATGCCTTTGCAGAACATCCTTGAGGTGGAAATCTTCGATGTATGGGGAATTGACTTCATGGGACCCTTCCCACCTTCTTTTAGTAATAAGTATATACTTGTTGCGGTGGATTATGTGTCTAAGTGGGTAGAGGTTGTAGCTATTCCTACAAACGATGCAAAAGTGGTGGTGAAGTTTGTCAAGAAGCATATATTCACACGATTCGGTACTCCACGAGCGATGATTAGTGATGGTGGAACTCACTTCACTAGTAACTGGTTTAGAAAATTATTGGCTAAGTATGGGGTGCATCACAAAGTAGCTATTACGTATCATCCCCAAACGAGCGGGTAGGTTGAGGTCTCGAATCGGGAAGTGAAGCAAATCCTTAAGAAAACAGTGAATGCACAAAGGAAGGATTGGGCTGAGAAGCGTGATGATGCGTTATGGGCATATCAAACTACATACAAAATGCCTATTGGAGCTTCTCCTTATCGGCTTGTATATGGTAAGGCTTGTCATCTGACGGTAGAGTTGGAATACCAAGCCTATTGGGCTATAAAGAAGTTTAATCTTGATGAAGAACTGGATGGACAGAAGAGGCAGTTGCAGCTTAATAAACTTGATGAGTTTATGTTGCAAGCGTATGAGAATGCCAAGCTCTACAAGGAGAAGACCAGAGGTGGCACGATAAACACATACTTCCTTGCTCATTTGAACCTGGTCAAAGAGTCCTCCTATTCAATTCAAGACTGAAGCTTTTCCCTGGGAAGCTCAAGTCTAAGTGGTCTGGACAATTCGAGGTAGTAAGGATGACACTGCATGGCGCAATTGAGCTTTGGAGGGCCGACAAAACAGGTACGTTCTTGGTTAATGGTCAAAGAGTGAAGCACTATTGGGTTGAGCATGTGGACAGGAAGAAAACCTCAATCACCCTATCGAATGAGTAATTTTTGAGGTGCGTTGTGCCGCGATGTTAAATCAGGCACTGCGTAGGAGGCAACCCACGAATGTATTATAATAGCGTAGGACAAAAACAACAAAAATACAAAAATATGTATCGTGCCATGACAAAAACTAAGGCTTTAGGTGGGAGGCAACCCACCATTTTCTAATGGGTTTGTTGTTTTGCAGGGAAAATGCAGGGCAAAAACGACAATTGGGGAAGGTAAGTAACGAAAAATGCATCCTTGGGAGCCTGCAGCACGTCTGGCGTGTTGCCTCATGATAGAAACTACCGAGTGGGCATCTTGGCGCTACATTGGCGCACTACTCCATGAGGTAAACTTCCGAGAGGCGAGTCGGTCACGTCCTTGGCGCGTTTCCCCAAGGGGAAACCCAGTCGGGTGCATCCGTAGTGCGCTTCCCCAAGAAAAAATCCAGGTGGGCGCCTTCGTGGCGCAGTGCCCCAGTGGCCAAAATTTTGAGGGCCAACTTTGGTGCTACACTGGCTTGCTGCCCTAAAGGGCTAACTTCAGAGCTCCCATTTTGGCTCTATACGGGCGCTCCGCTCCAACACAAAACCCAGACGTCCCAACTTAAAAAGCGAGGCGGGTCAAGGGTCAACTGACCCGAGACCCAAAAACCTTTAAGTCCCACTCTTTAAAAACCCCTAATTCCCTTATTTCCTCTCCACTCATTCCTTCGGAGCGCCACCCCCCTCCACTTTTACTCTCAAAAATTTTCTTTTTCCTCCATTGTTGCCCCCTTCAAGCTTGAACATCTTCCATCAATTCTCAAGGTAAGTTCTTCTACTACTTTCTAGAACTCCCTACTTCTTACTTTTGCTTTCCATTGTCAAGACTTGTTTGTATGAACTAATTTCACCATGTTAGGAGAATTAAAAAAAATTCACCATGGATGGAAGCTTGAAATTCAAAATACACCTACAAAAGAAGATTATTTTCATGTATGCACTAGTAATGGTGGATTTCAAAAAAAAATCTTCTTGTTTTGTTTGTGGGTCTTAATTTTGTGGAAAGTAAGTAATTAAGTAGGAGAAGATAGGTCACTCAAATTTTTTAAGAAAAATGGTGAAATTGTACCACATTGGGTGAAGTAATGTGGCCATGAATATTGTGTAATCTTGAAAAAGAGATAGTGACTACATGAGAATTATTTGGTAAATAATTGTGGGAATTGGTTGGTTGATATAGTTTCATAGGATGATGGAAACAAAATTTTGTTAAAGGAGGAAAGTCTGAGTACCTCACATCAATAACCTATAGACACCATGCTAGCAAATTAAGTGTGGGGTTATTATGACCTATCAAAACACTAATTTTGCTAGTCTTGATTGTATAGGGCTGATTTGTGTGAATTGTGTGCTTACAGGTACAATGCCACCAAGAGGAAAGAAAGCTGACATAGCGGGTGCGGGAAGTAAGCGATCCTGAAAAGGGGAAGCATTTGGGTCAGCAGCTTCGGCAGCCCCGCGGGCATCCCCGTAAAAGTTTGAAAAACGAGATGTTGAAACATATGGGGAAGATTGGTTTGAATCACAAAAGGAGGCGAAGTACCTACCATATGAACATGTTGATGAACCAAGGTTACAGGCCAAATTTCCCCACATTCATGATATGGTTTATCAGTTGGGCATCCAATATATCTTCCAAGACCAGGGTGCGTGCAACCTCACTCTCATCCGCGAATTCTATGCAAATTGGGACACGGATCAGGGAAAGAGTCACCAAGTGATGGTTTGGAGAAAGAAAATAAAATTCAGAACTTAGGCACTAAATGAGTTCTTATGGACACCGCATGTGGATATCCATCCTTTCTTGGAAATGGATGAAAATCCTCCATACAAAGACATCCAGCACACACTTTGTGGCGTAACTTCCACAGCTAGATAGGAGAGAAGCAAGGACAATGGGCGACATGACATATTGAATTATGCTTATTTCAATCAGGAAGTAAGGGTGTGGCTGAAAATTATTTGTAGTACACTCCTGCCATGCAAGCACACTTCTAAGGTTACTAAAGAGCGAGTAGTTCTAGTGTACATGCTGATGAAAGGGATGCCTATCAATGTTGCTTCAGTTTTGCACCACAACATGATGAAATTCAGGAATAACAAGAGGTGGTGTTATTTCTATGGTGGGTTGGTGACTCATTTTTTGAAAAAGGATGATGTCGAAGAGGAGATTCATGACATAGACCCTCCCAGATTTACATACTTTGTGAGTCAGAAAGTGTATGTCTCAAAGACCAAGGCCCAGTACACTTTACACGGGCCTGTACTCTCTGTCATTGAGAGACATGCAAGATACGATAGTTGGATGGCCGAATGTTCATATGGCGGAGCTGCAGTTGAGGATTGGTGGTTGACTTGCGACCGATGAGGAGATGACTAAAATGAGAGACAGGTACCCATTGACCGACAGTGCCATGTATATGTGCAAGATGGGTCTTGCATTCCAAGAGCCACTGGATGATGATAAGCCGACCATACATGCCACAAATGATGACGAGGATGATGATGTGGGCACATCTTTGATGGCAGTTGATAACACCACAGCTGAGGAGGATCAGGAATTCATTCTTGATGATGATAAGGACGACGCCTAGAGGCACAAGGAGTTCATTATCTCACTCTTTACTTTTGTATTAAATTGAAGCACTGGGGACAGTGCTATGTTTAAGTGTGGGGTGGGAGGATAAAATTCCTTTGATTTTCATTGCTAAATCTTGAGAGTGTAGTAGCCATCATGTGACTGGCTTTTGCTGATTAAGGATGATGGTTGGTAGTATGCTTAGTTATGTTTGTTTTATTTTTAGGTTGGATTCCTCGACTTTTATTGTTCTTTTCCTGAGGATAGTCCCTTTGAACCGAGTAGATTTTTTTTTAAGGATAGATTTCTTTAGGTAAGTTGTACTAGTAATTACTTGTTCCGATGATGGATGCATGACGACCATCTTAAGGGAAAATATAGGATTATAGGATTAGGAGCCTTGCCTTTGGAACTTAGAAATTCCACTTGAAGTCTTAGCTAGACGTCATGGGTAGTTCATGTGAGGCCATGCAAGTGAGTGAGAATTTCATTAGAGATACATAGGCTCTTTAACTAGACTCGAAGAATGAAGAAAACGGGCTTAATTGTGTAAAATCACTCAATATGTTTGTGTATGAGCATGCAAGTGTAATCTTCCGATATATGAATCATGGTGTCGTGTGTGTGAGTTTATGATTGGTTTTTTTGCATAAAGTAGCATCTAGAACTTGCCCCGCGTGTGTGTGAATTTTGACTAGCATGAAATTCGTGGGATATGATTAAGGCATTTTCTTGAAAAGCCATTTTTCTTATTTCTTTGATGATTGTTTGTGCCACCTTGACATTACCACTAGTGAAGCCTCTTTGAGCCTTAAAGCCTATTTCTTTGTCAAGCCGCATAATGAGCATATCCACTTTGTTGATACCCTATTGATTTGATCCGAATAAAAGTTTCTAATGCACTGTGTAATTAAAAAGTTATGAAAAAAAATCTCAAATAAAATAGGAAAACGAAAGGAGAAGGGTAGATGAAAGGGAAGGTGAATGTAGTGAAAGAAAGAATTGGAGCCCGTTTAAAAAGTGCAAAGTGCTTGTTGTTAGGAGTCAAAAGAAAAGAAAGAAAAAAAGAAGGTTTGCTAGAAACAAGTACGCATCAACTAAAGGGCAAAAATTAGATAGAATAAGTGGTAGTGCAAGAAGGTGTGAACATAAAAGGAAATAAGGAAGAAGGAGAAAGAAAGAGTAAATGTAGTGTCTTGAACATGTGCAACAGGGAAAAGAGTCACTATGTACCTAAAAAATTATCCTACCCGTCCTGAAGTTGACATTACCACAAAATAAAAGTCCTTGTGATTCCATAAATATAAGTGCTTTGTTGAGTTCACGATACACTAAGGGCAAGCCTATGACATGTTTGATATGTTTGAAACATTGTTTGAGAGAGTGAGTGCTTTATTGATTCAAAATTCCCCATTGAAATTAAATTTGTATGAATGAAATAGGGGGCAATACTAAATTGTGAGGGCACTCATGGCATATATTTAGTAGTGTTATTACTTGTTTTGTTTACACATGAACATGTTGGCCCGACATTTTGGTAAAAAGTCGGTTATAGAGGTTGTATGTATATTGCTTGATGGATGAACTACGAAAGTATGATTAAAAATTGTCTAGTCACTTGCAAGTGAGGATAGAAAGTTCCTTAGGCGTTTATGGTGAAGCATAGCATAGATGGTAGTGAGTTGTTCGAGGACGAACAAAGGGTTAAGTGTGGGGTGGTGATCCTGGGCATGTTTATATGTCCATTTATCGTATTTTACCCATAGTTACCTTATGTTTTAAGAACATTCCTTACTATATATTGTGTGTGTTGAGTTGAATTGCTATATGATGTACTAAGACACGTGATTAAATGATTTCAGGTAATGTGACGCGGGAAACTAATCATTGAAAGATGAAACAGAAGAGTAAAGCATGGAAGCAACTTAGTGGGATGCTCGGGAGCGAACAAAAAGAGAAACTGGGTAGTGACGCCTTGGTGGGGCACTGCCCCAGACCCCAAACTTCAGAGGTCCTCCATTGGCGCGATGGTGGGGCGCTGCCCCATGGCCAAAACTTTCGAGGACCAAGTCTGGCGCCTTGATGGAGCGGCGCGCCAACTGTACCCCCTACCCGACGTGAATTTTCAGCTTTCTCCTATTCTGACTCCAAGAAGGAAAAGGGATTATTTTCCAAGTCTTATAAATAGAACATTGTGCGTCTTTTGTAAGAGTTTCGTCATATTTTCAGAGCAGAAGGCAGAGAATAGAATTCACCATTAGGTTTCTTTTCTTCTTCCTTTTCTTAGTATTTACTTTGGATGAAAACAATATTATTTATGTTTTTGATTAGCATGAGTGGCTAAGGACCCTTGTTCTGGGGTTACGGATACAAACACATGATTAGTAGTATACAGTTGAATTGATTAGTTCATTTGCCATTACTAGTTGTTCTTATATTTTTGTGTTTAGTATTTTAATGCTTGGCCGCCATTAAGATAAATCTATAATTTTATTGTGAACTCGGGAGAAGGATCAACAAGATAGATCGAGGAATATAGGGAGCAAGACCTCTCTTTTATAACGTAAAGGGTAGGTTCGCGACTAGGATAAGAATATACCTAGAACGCCTTGTTTGGTTTATACGGGAAGATATATAAATGTGTTCGAAATAAGATGGCATATCCTTACTCAATGATGTAGTGATGCTATTCTGGATAGGCAATTAGAGGCTCGGAAGACGATAGTTGTAAAATCAACCCCAAAATCAGCAACTAGGTAGACGAACAAGTCGATTCAAGTGAATACTACTTATGATTGCATAATAAAGTTGTAACCCTGAAATTCTCTCTAAAATTTGAACAACGATCATTGTTTACTTGCTTTTAAGTCTCACATTTTGTTATAGAATTTTAGTTAATACAAACTCATACTTCAGTTACTTTTTTACTTGTTTATTTGAGCGGTATACAAAATATTTAAAACGTTTATTAAGTCATAAGTCTCTTGGGTACGATATCCAGACTAACCAGTCTATATTACTTGGACGACCACGTACACTTGCGTGTGAGTGGAAAGTCGCTAACATGGGTTAAACATAAGTTCATTCTCAAGTTATTGTAGTGTGAGACCCAGAGCTTTTAAGATGGCTCAAGATTTGTACCCTTAGTAACTCTAATAAGATACTTGAGACTTAGTTTGATATAGCTATCTTAGTGTACTTCCAAAACACTATGAACACAGATTCGGTCTGGCGGAGCGCATCTAGAAAGGTAGTTAGACTAATGTTAAGATAATCGTGAGAAGAGGAAGATCATTAATGGAATTTCACTGATTTATGTTCACTGGTGCACCGATTATGACTTATGAGTTATAATTGTGAATAGGGGTGTGCATCGGTCGGTTCGGTTCGGTTTTGTATATTATCGGTTTGGTTTATCGGTTATCGGTTTGTAAACATGCAAAACCGATAACCAAACCAATAAAATATTCGTTATCGGTTTTTGGTTAATCGGTTTTTGGTCCTTAACGGTTCGGTTATCGGTTTAACCGATAAGAAAATACTCCTATAATATTTTTGATTTCTCTTATTTTCTTCTTCATATATAGACTACTTTCATGCATAAATATCTATACAAATTGCAAGCACAAGCAAATTCAAATACGTTATTACTAAAATAAACTTATTTTCTTTCTTATTAAGTAGAAAACTTGAATACAGTAGCAACGGTAGCAATTTCTCAAAAAGAAAAGCAACACTGATAGGTAGAATGCTATCAAACCAATGACTTTAGAAAGAAAACAACAACACTAAGACAACAACTATAAAATGAAAAAAATAATAGGGTATATATTTAAAATCTAAAGCCACTATTATACAATTATGAATAAAAATATAATCTAAATATAATCTTATTGGGTTATCGGTTTAACCATTAACTAAAATCTTAAAACCGATACCGAACCGATAGCCCAATAATTTTTTTTACAAAACCGTTTAAAAACCGTTAACCCAATAACCCAATACCAATAAACCAATAATATTTTTATCGGTTCGGTTTATCGGTTAAACCGATTTTTGCACACCCCTAATTGTGAATACAAAAAATAATGATATATGAGATTTTGAGATTATATCAAATATGATTCATATGATCTGGAGTACTGCATACTTTATGATCTACTTGCAGGTTTACCCTCAACGAGAGGCTATATACTCCTAACAGATGTATAGCACTAAGCTCTCACAGTATGTTGGTCACACAGTCTACTTCCCTGTATGAATGATTGTGGAGATAAAAAGATAATTTGTTTCTCAGATTAGAAAAGCACTCTCATTATGTGTGAGTGGGAGATGTAGGAAATTCAGGCTCACTCATAAGGGGTGTTTTAAAGCCCATTAGGGTAATTAGTAAACCCTAATTAATTTCTCTATATAAACACATATGGTGTATTATTAGAGACAGAAAATACTACAATCAGATTCCTACGCTTTATTTTCTCCCATGTGGTTCATCCTACGCGTCCGCTTCCGCGTACCGCATACCGCTACGCGAACAAGAAGTAAGTTCTCGTATTATGATTTAACACATATTATCTATTTAGTTTAGATTAATATGATAGATGTAATCCTTCACATACAAAAAAAAAAACTCAGGAAAATTAGGTGCTCGAGACTTCAAGAAGCAAGATCAGTCATGGCAATGCATCTAGCAGATTTATTTATTTATTTATCCAGTTGCATTGGCAAGAGTGGAACTAGAGAAAAGAGGAGAGGATGATTAAGAGGTAGAAGAAGCTCCATATCCACACCCATAACACGAAATACAACGTATGTTACATTTTGTAGGATATAACAATTTGAACTTCTACACCGGCTGCGGCAGGCGTACCAAAAGTTGACCGCTGATGACACTGCAAAAAAGGATTTGTCACACACACAAATGAAGATATCAAGAAAGCAATTGAAAAATTGTTGAGCTACCATGGCTCTCACCTCTTTACGTAATAGTAGCAGAAATCAGCCAAGATAAACGTTTGAACAATTTCTGCCAAAAAGACCATCGGTATCCAAAAGTAACCCCTTCCAGCCAAATAAAGGTATGCTCCGCGAGTGTCATAGACCTGTATATGAATAAGTCTGGAATTATAGGGAAGAAAAGAAAAGGGGGTGGGTTTTTTATACAAGTGTTCTACTTAATTTGAAAGTTACAAGCCACAAAATAACACTTCAAAACAAACCTGATTAATCCAATGAGCACAGCCCAAGAATCTTGCAACACCCAATGCAAACACATAATGAGCTGTAAATGGCTCAATTATCTGGAATGCAAGAACATAAACTATATAAGCTATTCACACTAGAAAGTAAGGTCATATAAAGAACATATGTTTCTCCAGCATCTTTCTTTTCTCCGAGGAAAGAACCGATACAGACCTGGACATTCTGCATCAAACGAAGCTGAGGCAGCACTGAGATAGACTCCAGATATACACAAAAAGCCCACAGAATCCGGAAGAAGAAAAAATGAGTTGTAGCAGGATGAATAAAAAAGGCTGCAATGGCACAAGGCACAATCTGTACAAAGGGTGCAATGGGAAAAGAATGTCATCGAAGCTATTTTCTGGGAACAAAATATAGGACTTCCAACTATTTTACGACTATCATGCACAAAATTAAGCAGGGTATAGGAGAAGTGTCATGACTAAGAAGGAAAGGAATGATACTACTTCCAGAAGCTAAAACAACTTCAACATATTTATTTCCTAAAAAGCCACATTACAGCATTCAAATTCACAGAGTTCGCATAATTTGCAGACAATAAAACATTGAAGTCAACCACTAACATACTAGCCCTACTTGTTAGGTATATCATGTAAAGTATAACCAACAATGAAAAACTACAAGAAGATATTTTTTGCAAAAATAGAATATCAAGAATCTCATTTTTGATATCAGCTGTACTAAGTCCACGCAGCCTTAGCCAGCAGGAGCTGGAGTTATTTCCAAAATGTGTGCTAGACAAGTTGACTGCATATAGACTAAAAACCTGTAAAGCGACTTCCAGCTAGTAGTTTCTGTTATCTGATTTTTTCGACCACCAAAACCTAAATACAATATCTAAGAGTTCTACATTTTCAACGTTCAACAACTACAGATGTTCCACAAAGCAACAGATGACAGTTAAACATCTAATAATGAAAAAAATAAGTAAACTTTCAAGGTTCAGTTTGCACAGCAGCGAAAACAGGAATAGATTTGATGCTCAGGAACTACATAAAACTGGGAGCATTGGAATAAATTTTTTTACCAAAATGGAAGAAGTTTGTCACATTAAATGGCATATTACCAAAAGAAATGCATGACACAACAATATACATTGCATATTATCTGTATTACTTGTTTACAACCATTTGACTGACAAAACCATAAGCACACACATATATATTGGTATAATAAAATCATATATTGTTGTCAATGATAGATGTACCAAAAACATCCTTCAGTACTTTAATATAAAAATCTTTGATATTCTTCCTCATATTTTTCTTGCTCTCTTGGTAAACAATCAATATTCATCTAAAATATCACAAAATTCTGGAGTGATCACTGGCAAAAGGAGAAAAGACAGTCATGTTTGGAAGAAAACAATATAAAAGGATTATAAACAAGGTAAAAGAACTTGTTCTCCTATTGTGTTTGACGTGTTAAGTGTCGGACATGACCTCTGACACCAAGTCTGCAAGAAACATACGTGCTATACAATTCGCAAAAAGGGATCAGTATAAACTAGAGTTCGATTGCAGTAACAATCAGGACAACAGAAAGCAGCTGGAGAAAATGTATTTACCAAATACCAATAGTGCATAGTATCAAGATCTGCCATGTAGGATGACTTCAACTTGAACTTCATCATATATATTACCCACAACGTTGCCACAAGTGTAACAAAATCTAGAATGGTGTGTATATCTCCTTCCATGATGAAACTACAAAATACTCTTACAGCCAGAAATATCGCCGTAAGCACTTGAGTCTTCAGTGACAGGCCTTATCATAGCAGGTGAAGAAAGATCATCAGATGAAAGGTGACAAGACAAAGATGACGATACTTGAAAACATAATTACGAATTAAAATGGACTATACAACTTTTAAACTACTGCAGTCCTAGCGGTAATACCATGGGTTTGGAAGTTGCACATTTCACATGAGGCATACCTACAGCTACAAAAACAATTACCTTGTCTAAAGGTGTCGGGTCATACAGAATTTTGCAACTTATTAGAAAAAGTTAAAATACACCACCTAAGTGCTTTTACTACTTTGGCCAATAATGAATCATTATTAAGATAATGTCACTAATCAAATATATTGACGCTAAGAACAGAACAAATTACAACAACAACAACAACATACCCCGTGTAATCCCACAAGTGGGGTCTGGGGAGGGAAGCGTGTACGCAACCATACCCCTACCTTGAGAAGGTAGAGAGGCTATTTCCGATAGACCCTCAGCTCAAGTAAAGCATATAAAAAATGAAGTGTGTAAAGAAAATACAGTAGTGAAGAATTCATATTGAAAACAAATGGAGAAGAGAATAATAGCAACAACAAATAATATGACAATCGAAGCCAAGGAGATAATAAAATCAAACAATAAGATAGTAGGAAGTAATAAAAGCAATACTGATAAGGAAACTAGACAATATTAGATTACCTACTAACCTTTTATCCTAATCTTCAATCTCCAAATCTTACTATTTAGGATTATATTGTCGGTAAGCTGCAGGTGTGTCATGTCCTATCTAATCAACTCTCCCCAATGCTTCTTCGGTCTACCTCTACCTCTCCTCATACCCCCTATAGCCAACCTTTTAAGACCTCCTCATTGGGGCATCTATGTATCTCTCCTTCACATGCCCAAACCATCTCAGTCTCACCTTCCTCATCTTGTCCACCAGGAAGGCCACTACCACCTTGTCGCAGACAGCTTCGCTCCTAATCCTATGTCTGCTAGTATGCCCATACATCCATCTCAACATCTTCTTTTTCGCTACTTTCATCTTCTGAACGTGCGAGTTTTTGATTGGCCAACACACCGCCTCACGACAACATAAGTAGTGTAACCACCACTTTATAAAACTTATCTTTAAGGCTTTGGTGGCACATTCTTATCAAAGAAGACACCTGATGTGAGCCTCCATTTCATCCGTTTCGCTCCAATAAGATGTGTAACATCCTCGTTAATCTCTCTATTTCCTTAGATTATTGATCCCAGATACTTGAAACTTCCTCTCTTGGAGATGACTTATGTATCGATCCTCATTTCCACATCTGCCACGTGAGTAAGTCATTGAACTTACACTCCAAGTATTCCATCTTAGTCTTGCTCAACCTGAACCCTTTAGACTCCAGGGTCTATCTCCAAACTTCCAGCTTATCATTAACTCTGTTGTATGTTTCATCAATCAGAGCAAATTAGCGAGTTCATTTTTAAAGGGGCTAATGGGGTCGATTGTTGTATGTCAACAAGATTCAACTTGACACAGATGAACATCAATCATATAGCTCATATATACATTTACATTCAGACTCATCAACATCAACAATATGCAAAACCTTCCCTAATCTTATCATAATATGAATATTTTGTTAAGACTTCAAGTAGCACCATTAGATCTTCAATAGGGGGTACAATTGCTATATCCTTATCAAAAGAAGAGGTATAGTTGGCATAAAAAAAGGGTGTGTCTGGTATATGAAGGAAAATGTTTTCTTGGGAAATAAGTGAATTTCTTACTTATTTTCTAGTGTTTGGTAAGTAAACAAAAAAAATATATTCCAAGAGCATTTCTACGTAATCTAACAAAACACTGTAGTGGTGGAACGGGGGTTCAGGGGTGGGAGGGGGTGGGATGGTCAAGGGTGGGGGTTGGGTGAATGGGGAGGAGACAATGAACGTGAAATATCACATATGGAACTTGTTTCCCTACTTTCATAAGGGAAGTCATTTTCCTTATTTTTAAGAAACTTGTTTTCCTTGAGAAAATGTTTTTAAAAATATTTTGACCAATCAAACATGGAAATACAAGGTGTATAATAAGGAACGAGGATACCGAACACACCCAAATGTTTTCCATGAAAGAGAATTTTCTGCAGAATAATTTTTTTCGTAGGAAATCATTTTGTAGATCATTTTCAGTATTTGGTTGGATAGGATAGCATATTGTAATCAAACAAAGGTGTATAGTAAGGAATGAGGATACTGTTTTAGTGATATTTTTTTATGTTAAAGGTGTATAATCAAGTATGGCAACAATGTCCGACTTTTGATTGAAACAAGTGAGACAGTATGAGCTCGGAAAAGTCCAAGGAAAGAGTAGAGTTTGCACATCAGAAACTAAGCTCTAGTTGCAGATATATGGTTCTTTTCTTTGTAAAACATCAAGCAGATCACTATTACATCAGCAAGACAAAAACTCCGGATAACTTAATGCTCATATTATTTGGTACTTCTACAATTTATTGGACATCCGGATTAATGTTCAGATTATTATGTACAAAATACAGATGTCCAAAATGTTTTATACACTTTAAACCAATAGTAGCAATAATATCTATCACTCAACTCTAAAGAAAGTTCAAGTTCATAAGTCAATGCAGACTTGTACCTATACAACCAACTGCATACTCAGTTACCATCGGAAGCCAGTACTACAGAAATCACGCAACTCCTAAATTTTCCATCGTTAGATAAACTGTGCAGCAAATTAATTGATGTAGAATAAGGAGTGTTCCAACCAATTACAACCCAAATTGTAGAACCTGGGTATCCTTAGTCTATTCTTTATCTAAAAGTAGAAATGGGAACTCTGCTAGGGTCTTACCACCTTCTTGATTGACTATATTTGAGTCTTTGGAGTACCTTTTAGGATTATATTCCGCGCGAAAAAGAATAAAGTATTCCTTCAGCTTTAAGATGACAAAGAAGTGGGCAAAATAGAAGGAAAAGGGGAAGAAAAGAAAACAGAACAAGTATTGTTTCAGCTGATCCACAGCCAAACAGTAGATAGCTTAGAAGTTGAGAAATTTTCTTGGTCAACGGGGAAATTTAGTGAAAGAGGACTGAGAGACGAAAGAAGAAAATGAGAAATAAAGCAATAAATTACCTGAGCAAGTTTTGAGGGTAGACAACTTGTAAATGAGGCATAAGAGTCCGATGAAATGAACAAGCTCAGCCAAAACAAAGAAGTGATTGTGATCATGGATGATGAGTAATCTGAGAGTAACCAGCAAGGTGAGACATGTAACGAAACCCAAAACACTCTTCACCTTCTTCGATTGCTTTCGAACCCACAAAAACAGTTTCTTCGCCGGCGTTTGCAAACCCTTCTCACCCATTTCTTCTTCCTTTGATTATTGTTATCCAGTATAAGCTACGGGCTTCCAAGTCATTTATTACAGCGCCAACAACACTGCTATCTCATACTTGATTAAAAAATATATGAGTGGGCACTGAACCATGGGATTGACACGAAACTATACCAATGGTGATTTGACACGTTTCTCTTCTTGTTCCTACCACTTCTTGGTCATTTAGTTGCTCGTTATAGTTAATGCCCATATAAGTAATTAACGAGAGATAAGTTATTTAAGTATTAGTTATTTTATTCTTTCTACTGTGTAAATAATATATAAATTTTATCATAATTTATATATATATTAGTTATGTGAAATTATAAATAGTTGATCAAATATTGTACTTGATGTGTTGAATTTTATATATAGTAAAAACAATGCTATCAAATATGATATTAGTTATGTAGTATTTAATACATGAATAACGACTTCTAACCAAAAAACAAAACGACATCTGAGGTGTCGTTTGATTGTTGATTAGACTTATGTAGGTATTAGTATTGCATGAGTTAGTTATACAGAAATTAGTTAACTAAGATTTAATTAATTATTCATGTATAAGTTATTTTATAATTTACCCTACATAAAATCATATATAAATTGACTCAAAAAATCTTGATAATTTAATTGGTTGACTATATGAATATTCACCTTCTTGATGAGAATTCAATTACTCACATTCTAATCCCCTGCATCATTCCCCCTTTCCTTCCCACATTATTGACACATAACTCATTCTTATTTTAATTATACAAAATTATAAAATAATAACCAAATGTGATATTTGATATGCTAAATGTAGCAATTAAAATATGATCAAATATGATACTAATTCTAATATATAAATAATTCACTTTCTAATTAGCACCCAAACAATCACTTATTATGAGTAGAGATGGCAATAGTACGGATTAGGGCGGGGCAAGTCTTGACCTATTAAAATTTTAATTCGCCCCGCCCTGTCTCATTTAGCATTTTTAAAAAATTGTCTTGCCCTACCTTGCCCCGTTAAGTCCTGCCCCGCCCCGCCCCTTTTGTTCTATCTTTCATTTCTCCTCATTAATCTTTACTTTGCAACAAAGATTTTTTTTAGTATCTGATATTGATGCCATTATCATCCATTAGTTTGAACACATTTAGGCCTCATTTGTTTTCATTAAGATTAAGACGTCTGAATCTGAATGATTAAGATGTTGTCTCTATATCTGAATGCTGAACGATTAAGACTGTTTGTTTTTCGACATCTAAATGTGCATAAAAATTTATTTGTACATATAATAAAATAACAAACTAAATCAAATAAAAAATTAATTCTATATTAGAAAAATATTTAATTTAATAAAATAAAATTATTATTTGATTAAAAAAATGAGACATTTATGTTTGCTAGTGATGATGGAGATGGTTTGTAATAGTGGTGGTGGTGGTAATGCAGGTTGGTGTTAGTGACTAGTAATATTGACGGTGATAGTTGTGATAGTAGAGGTGGTAAAGGTGGTTGGTGTTATAGTGATTGTCATGATGGTGGCGATTGGTAGTGTTGGTGGAGGTTTTGTGATGGTGAAGTTGATTAAAGTTAGTAGTTGGCGGTGTTGATGGTGGTGACTGAAGAATGTGTGGTAGTTGACGGCGGTTGTAGTTTTGATGGTGGAGGTGGTTGGTAATAGAGATTGACCATACTGGTGGTAGTGGCTAATAGTGGTGGAGGTGGCGTTGACAGTAACAACAGTGATGGTGGTGGCTGAAGAATGTGGTGGTTGACGGTGCATTGGTGGAAGGTTGTGGCGGTGCTAATTGTGATGGTGGAGTTGGTTAGTAGTAAGAATTGATCACAGTGGTGGTGACGGTAGTGACAATGAATATAATTATAATAATGGAGATAGTAGGGATGGTAGTGATTGATAGTAATGGTGGTTGGTGGTGGTGGTTGACGATTGTAATGGTGGTTGACAATGGTGGTGGTAGTTGTGATGACAAAGGTGGTAAGTGGTGGTGACTGGTGATTGTGGATAGAGTGGTGGTGAATATTATCCATATAAGATTACCTCTTAATGGTATTAAGACTTTGTTCTATATCTTAATTATTAAGACCCATTCAGACCAATTAAGTGCTTAAATCTTAATAAAAACAAATGCACTTAATGGCCTAAAGTCTGAACCATTCAGATTCAGACCTCCATTAAGTGCAAACAAATGAGGCCTTAGCTTGTCTCTCACCGACAAAGTTGAGAGAAAAGGTAAACTAGTGTATTATGAGTCAGATTTCTTAATGGAATAAACATGCACATGAATCATGATTAGGATAAATTATTAACACTTGATATGAAGTTTACTAAACTAATGAGAGGAGCATTATTGAAACAGTGAAATGCAGATTACTCTATCGCCAAACAAACATTTAAAATGAGATGCTTTTTCCCATGATTTTTCATTTGACTCCCTCTAAATGAAAATTTATAAAGCTAAAACAGAAAAATAATGAAATTATGAATTTATCAGCACTTGATGTTGGATAATCAGAAATCAGCGCATTGTTATTAAAAAAAACAACTCAATTTGAGAAAATGGATTTACTTAAACAAATTAGAAAAATATAATAAAAAAAGAGTTAACTTACATAAAATCCACTAGTATAGGAGCTAATTACTCCTGATCACTAATTTAGTAAATTTCATTTTCTACCGCTTAAAAAGCATCCGGATACATGATTTAATCTCAAATACATCACATAAGACATCCGAATACATGGTTTAGTCTCGGATATATCGCATATATCCATATGTATCCGGGTTTAGTTACATGTATTCATTGTCTGGATACATGGTTTAGTCTTAGATACATCGCATCCTCGTGGCTGAGGGGTTATAATATATATCAATATGTATCTGAGAGGTTGCAACATCTATCGCATGTATCTGAGGGGTTAGTTGAAATTTATTTTTCCTCTACTGTATGATCTGCATTAATGGTAGAATATTTCTATTTTACCTTTATAGTCTAAGAATATTTTATAGTATTTACTTTCCTTTCAAGTCTAGGGTTTACATTAATTGCAAAATATTTAATTTTCTTTTGGTTTAGTATCTATAAGGAAAATATATAATATATTCTCCGTATTTTATTCTCTTTCATTGCTTATAAATAGTGATGTACTCTTCTATTTGAATTAATGCAAAAATTAATACAAAGAGTTATCATTTATTTTCTCTTTAATTTTTTTTTCTAGTTTCTTCGATTTCATAACAGTGGTATCAACGCCTTATGTTGATCTCAATGGACCTGTGAGTTCATTGAAGAAGAACTTTCAATCATCTTTTTAATTCATACCTATTTTCAACCCAATTTTTAACTCGTGCTTTTATTTTTAACGCAGGGCTATTATTAATCAATTTTTAACCCATACTATTTTAAACCTTGTTATTAAACCATGACAAGCAATACTCTCTCTTTCAGTGCCCCACAAACCTTCACTGGTGAAAACTAGCGTATTTCATGGTTTGGTGAAAAACCAAATCAAACCGATGAAAAAAACCGACACTTGGTTTGATTTGGTTTGGTTTTAAATTTTAAAAATCGATACTATTTGGTTTGGTTTTAGTTTTACTAAAAAAAATTAAAAAAATAACCAAATCGAACCGATAAATTATGTATACAAAATTTATAATTATTTATATATTATTTATTAATAAAATATAATTATTTTATTTGCTATGGTAGAACCATATACCGCCCTCCCAGAAAGTCCCGAGTTGGACCACTATGAGGAAAATGAGAAGTAGTTGAGGTCCACAGAGAAGAAGCGTGATCATGACATGGCACAAATGAAAGAAAAGATATCCAGGATCAAGGAGTTTCAAGGCTCGTCCTATAAAAAGGGCTATGACTACGACAATTTCTGTATCCATCCATAAATGGACCTGCCAGAGGGATTCAAGATTCCCATGTTTGAGACCTCCAATTGTGTTGGGAATCCCGAGGCTCATTTTAGAAGCTATTGCAATCAAATGGTCAGCGCATAAAAGAACGATGCTCTGTTAATGAGGTTGTTCAGTCAAAGTCTGAGTGAAGAGGCTTTGGAATGGTTCACCTCGTAGGAATTGAAGAAGTTGTCTAAGTGGAGTGACCTAGCCAGAGACTTCACTCAAAGATTTGCATACAATGTGGAAGTCTTCCCAGATCGATACTCTATAGGATGCATCAGGCAAAAATAGAATAAAGACTTCAGAGACTATGCTTATCGGTGGAGAAAAGAGGCAACAAGAGTTCGGCCTCCTATGTCCAAAGACGAAATAAGCACGGTGTTTATGCGCTCACGGGAGTCAGAGTTTTACGATAAAATTATATCAGCGGTTAAAGCACCGTTCGCTGATCTAGTTAAGATTGGTGAAATTGTGGAAGAAGGTCTGCGTAGTGGCAAGATTACCAAAGCTTTTGCATTCTCAGGATCGGCAGGATTTCCCAAGAAGAAGAGGGAAGAAGTGTCTTCAGTTTTCTCCAGTCCTAGCCCAAAATCGCAGGAAACTTTCGGGGCCAACTACAAAAAATCACTTGTTCTAACAACCCCACTCCCAGCTCCACAAAATCCTCAACCAGTTTTCTATACTCAGCCTATTTTACCAAGCTCCATAACCAATATGTAGTCTATTTACCAAACTCCACAACTAAATGTGCAACCCACATGCCAAGCTCCTCTCCAAAACTTTCAAGTGTATCAAAAGGCTCCTGAGAACCAGAATAATCACCAGGTTCCTCCTCCCGCCAATGCTAATCTCCCTTGTCCAAATTTGGAAAAGAAAGCTCCTCAAACTTTCACCCAATTGGCTGAAACTAGAACTCAGTTATATGAGAGATTGAAGGCTCCTGGATTTATTCAGCCCATACAACCTAAACCAGGCAATCCTAACTCGCGTTTCTTTAGGGATGATCGACATTGTGGTTATCATTTCGGAGGAGTCGGATATGATACCAAAGATTGTATTAATCTGAGGCACAAAATTCAGGATTTGATTGATCAAAGAGTAGTCACACTACAAACAACACCATCCAATATTAATAGCAACCTACTCCCAAATCACGGAGGAGCCACTGTTAACGTAATAAAGGTCGATAAATAATGGGTTGTGGGCAAGTCAATAGTGCCGGTTAGCCCTAAAAAGCAGGAAATGCTGAAAAAAGCTATAGCTACTTTGATTATTGCTGAGCTACCCTTTGAAGGGTTAATGCGCAACAAGGCCTTGCACGTTAATGGTTGTGTATCTGTGACTAAAGAAGTCCCAAAAGGAAGCAATTTCTACACGTAGAGATTGGCAATGCCACGGGAGAGGATCTTGCTCTTTAAATCCCCATGCCACCTATCTATAAAATGCTAGAAACCACGATATTAGTGAGTGGATATGAACCAGGTCTCAGATTAGGAAAGAGTTCTGATGGTATGACTGAGCCAATAAGCATCCCTGTAAAGCTGACCAAGCATGGGTTAAAGTATGTAGTCCAAGAAGACAAGGCAGAGAAGCAGTCAGGATTGCCAAAGCCGTTACTTCACCTATATCAATCATTCCCAGTGCGTATTGGTTCCCCAAGCGATAGGTTAGAGGATGGAATAGGGGATCTGTTTGAGGAGTACGATGCTATCCCCAAAGCAGCCATGATCAGGGATGCCAGGCCTGGCGCAGAATGGCAGAACTGGGCCACAACTCCCCTTGTGACTCTCCACTCAGCTGGGTAGACAAAGATTTTGTTTAATGAAAATTGGTGATGATCCAGATGAGGCTCTGTGACCCACCCTTTATGTTTTCAATTTCCTCATACTATTTTACTGCTTTCCCAAAGGCACAGACCCACATTCATGTGGGTTATAGCCATAGTTTATAAATATTTTTGAATTTCAAAGAAAAGCCTCCCGTATTGCGAAAACTTTACTATATGATTGTTGGTCATTATCTAACTTGCTTTGTTTATGATTTTAGTAATACTAGCTTAAAACCTGCCATTGTCATGTCATGTCAAGAACTTAACAAACAAACCAAGCTAGACGATAATGATTTTGAAAGGCATGTTGAAGAAATCATAGTCCTGGAACAAACAACCAAGAAGTCTAAGAACTTTGAAGACCAGGAAAATCCTCAACTAAAAAGGTTTGAGATGGTCAATGTGAGAGGCAACGGTCGAGTTGAAGAAATCAGCATTGGTGTTTATATGTCAAAAGAGAAAAAGAAAGAACTTATCGGTCTGCTCAAGCCCCACATCGACATCTTTGACTGATCCTACAATAATAGGACAAGAATGAGCACAAACATCATCTCTCCAAAAGTTATTGGTCAATCCAAAATTCAATCTAGAGAAGGGACAGTTAATCATTCCCTTCCACGAGACAAAGAGAAGTTTGCACCAAATTGACAAGGACTGTACATCGTCCATAAAGTGTTATCTAGAGAAGCTTTGATTTTATTTGAGATAGATAATCAAGCATGGCCAAGCCAATCAACTCTGATGATATGAAGAGATACTATGCCTAAAGTTTCTTTTCCTTCTATTTCTTTCCCTGTAATCACACTTCCTAATTGTGATCATTTCTATGCTTTGTAATAGCTTAATACTCTCTATCCTTTTTGTACGAACTATGTTTGACCTGAATTCTCAAGAATGACATATGTAGATGGCCTGTGTCAGCTTCAGTCAACCCCTTAGGAAAATCTATCTTTCCCTTTCCTATCTTGAACTATGTTTGACCTGAATTCCCAAGAATGAGATACGTAGGAAGCCTTTGTCGGCCTCGGTCATCCTTTTATCTATTTCTGATTTTCTCCCACTTTGAGTGTGGGAACTATGTTAGATCGGATTCCTGCCTCAACGGGATATGTAGGCGCCACAATGGCTCGATCATATTACCCAGGAAATGGAAACTGGGGCAGAATTTTTGAGAAAGGAATCTCAAAAATTCAGAAGGCGAAGATCATCTCCAACAAATCAGAATACAGAATGTGTCGAAGAGAAACCGAAACAAATATCGAGAAATAATCTCGTAATCCCCATAGAGTCTCAAGTCCCTTGCCAATGAAGTGAGATTCATTGCAAAACCTTTAACTGGGGTAGAAATTTTGAGGAAGACCTTAAAATTTCTACCAAGTTTTATTCAAGAAGTTCAGAATTAAACCCCGAAGAGTTCCCCAACACCAAGGGATCAGAATCTACTTCAAAAATCCCCAATTATAACATAGTCCGAGGTGGATTAATCCCCAACTATGACATAGTTTCGAAAGAATATTTCGAACTCCCCAGCTAGGATGACAAAGGATCTCCAGAGTCTGCCAGCGGTGTATCAAAAACGTCAAGGCCTTGAGTAAAGGACATTCATTGAGCTAGCACATGACATGACGGGCAGAGACTTTTTCAAACTATCCTATTTTTTCAAATTTTTTGTTTTCCAAAGAACTTGCTTGAAAAATCATCAAAAAAGACTAGTTCTACTCCTTTATAATGTGATTTTGTCTTATGTCTACCGTGACCCAGGGAGTCGAGGATGATGAGTACCTGAGAGTGGAAAGCACCCAGAAAAGACAAAGCAAGGAGGTCAACACAGATCAGTTTCACCAAAAAACTAACAATTTTTCTGTGGATGCAGGTTGTCCTAAAAAGTATGTTAGAAATCAGTGAAATCCGCTCGTTATCTAACGCGTTCAAAGAAATTCAACAAGACTAGATGCTTCAAATTTGGCGATAAAAGATGAAATGGTGGAAAAGAGCCAAGAGGCAAAAGCCCCTAGAATGGGCAAATCTTCTTGTAGTTTCCAAGAGCTACTAAATAAAGAGAGATCGATAGCATCTTCGAATCCTCCAAGCAGATCAGGACATTTTGGTCAACTCCAAAATAAGGACACCAAATAAGAGATCAACGACGTTCTCTGTCGATCCCCAGCAAGTTAGGAATCACCACGACCACACGATGTTCGAAAATGGTACTTATGGCTGTCCCCAGAAATGGGCACAACCATTTTTATTCACATTTGAAACCAAAGTTGTTTTGATTAGCTTCATAGATGTTGTCTTTAAAGTTTTTCAAGTTTGACTGTGATCGCTAGTAAAAGTGATACTGTGTCTACTAATTATTTACCTTGAGCATAGGTACACACAAAGGAATCAATAGGACAACACAAAAATTGAAGGTGATATTTTCTGCAACTGCTACGCATGTCATTGCACGATCATCCACATCATTGTCATATTTGCATGTCAAGAGGACCATGCCAAGAGGGCCATGTCATATTTGCATATCGAGAGGACCATGTCAAGAGGACCATTCCAAGAGGGCCATGTCATATTTTCATATCAAGATGATCATGCCAAGAGGGCCATGTCATATTCGCATGTCAAGAGGACTATGCCAAGAGGTCCATGTCAAATTTGCATGTCAAGAGGACCATCATCATCATTAATACTGCAGATACATTCGCTGCGAATATTATGTCCCTCTACCGGCCAGTTTCAAAGAGGATGACATTCAGAGGCATCCTTAGGTCGCACTGGCTATGCAGAATTGACCCAAGAGCATACCTATATCCAAGATCGTGTAAGATGAGGGAGTCTAACGTTGAAGATATTTTCATTTGCATATTTACGCCAAAGATATTTACGCATTCTTATCATTATGCCAAGTCTGACATTCAACATATTTATATCCGATATCGCGTGATACGGAGGAGTATGATATTGAGGATATTATTATGATCATGCCATGTCTGGCATCCAACATATTCATATCCAATATAGCGTAAGACGGTGGAGTCTGACGTCGAGGATATTTATGCACCCTTATTAGAGACAACAAAGTCTCGCTCTGAAGTATGCTTATACATACGAGAGCATCGATTGCCGGAAGAGGCAATTATATTTGATCGAGTGGGAAAGGCCTTGTCACCCTCAATAATCAAATACCGCTTGTCGTCAAAGTTGAAAGCATATAGTCCGAGGGATGTCTGTAAGACGCCATCCAAATCAGGCGACGAACTGGATTTCCTAAGGTTGGAAGGACAAAAGTCGTCTATAAGTCACAATGATATCCAAAACTGGCTAGTGTGAAAGATTACCCAAAACTTGACAGACTAAGAGTTATCTGTAAGATGCAGCAATATCTGAAACTGGATAGTGTGCAAGATCACCTGAAGATTAAAAGTTCAAGGGTAATGTGCAAGTGGCGATAATATCCGCAATTGGATAAAGTGTAAGACTATCAAAAAATTGACAGTCCAAGGGTTATCTATAAGCCGCGATATATCCACATTTATATTGTGTAGGACTACCCAAAGGCTAGCAATTCAAGGGAAATCTGTAAGTCATGTTACATCCAAGATCGAATAAAAGTGCAGGATTACCCAAAAACTAGCAATTCGAAGGATATTTATAAGTCGCCTCTATCCAAAGTCGGATGATGTGCAAGATTACTTGAATTTGACAAATTAAAGGCATCTGTAAGCCGTCTCTACCCAAAGTCGGATGATGATTTAGATTACTCAAAGCCTAACTATTCAGGGAATATCAGTTAGTCACGTCGATACGGATGATGCGCAAGATTTACCCTAAAGGAATATGCAAAGACTACTGTTAATAGCCAGAAAGGTTATCACGTTCAAGAGAACGCCGTAAACGGTTGCAAGGACCATCACATCAAACGTCCACAAAGGTCGCCTTATTCAAAGATCGCCACAAAGGCAGCCCAATTCGATAGCTACAATGGCTATCAAGTTTGATTGTCATGAAAGTCGCTATTTCCTAAGACAGAGACAGAAAATGATGACATCTTCTTCAAGAAGCAACAAACATAAAAAATAAGGTACAACTCTATCTCTCTTTATTAAGCTACTTTACTACTAAGAATTTTGTTTCAAATATTTTCGAGAACATCCGAAGGGATGAAAATCTCCGACCAGAACAATAGGTATGAAATGCATCAAAAAGATGTCATGAAACGAGATTTGAACATAATCCCAGGGCAAGGTATGACAAAGAAACTACCTCTCCAAACAGAACTCTGTTACTACTAACAATTTTGTTTTGATATGTTGTCGAGAGCATCCGAGAAGGATGAAATTCTCAAAGCAAAACCACAGGTGCGGACTACACCAAAAAGGACGTATTACAACATGAAACTTTTTCTTAGCAGCGAACTGGGACATAGTCCGAAGAGGAATACCCGACTCTTTGGACGCGAGCTGAGGAATGTCTACCACCGCCATCAAACCACACCCCTATCAGAAGGCATGTGGGTATTTCTATCGTTGGGTCTTAGTTTCGCATCCAGAGTATTTTTCAAACTCGTGCTGGAAGCAATATTCTTTGTTTTCAAATCCAGGTGATGATACACCTCAAGTTTTAGAAATTATGTCCAAGTAAAATCTTATTTATGGGTATGAAGCGTGCCACATTCATAGTTGAGAGGTTACAAGCCTCTTTTCTATAGCTCAAATCCATTTGTCACTCATCCCGAGCCAAAGGTTGTATTGACATAAAGATTACCTTTTCCACCGATTGAGTTGAAATACAAGCAGCCTGATTCCCTGAGTCTTGGGATATGTAGGCGGGCTCTATGTTGAAAACTCGGCTGCATTCCTAACTCCCCCCAATCCTCTTACTCTCCAACTTTTCGATCTGTCTATACTCTAAAACTGAGATAGTTTGAAATTCTTTGAAATCGTGCTTAAAATCAAGCATCTTGAACTACAAGTGGCCTGAGTTATCATATAGCCTGAGATATGTAGGATATTCGATATCGAAGTTCGGCCATGATTCCTTGAAATTCATGTAGAACCAACCGCTTCCTGAAGATGAATTTGTGGTCGGATAAAATTGGGAACGTCAATTTCCTTCGCCCAAGGTTCATTACACTTACCCTACCCAAAGGGAGGGGCAGTTATTGACACCTAATTTTTACCCTCCACATTACGAATTAATCTCGAGCCTTTTTAAATTCTTAAACAATTTTTGAAATAATTATTTTGAAAAAAGGGATAAAATATTTTCAAATCGGCTTTATAATAGTTCTAAGTAATAATTTATATTTTTCATATTTAATTATGTGAAATTTATATAAGCTTACTTAAAGAACTACTTTAAAGTCTGAATTCATAAAAATCCTTTTAAGAGATTAAATGCTTGATTTTCCTCCAAATTATTTCAAAATGAGAGATTAATTGAATAAATTAATTTCATAATTGTTAAAAGAGGTAATTACGTGTTGAAAACAATAATTATTTTAAATTGTTTAAACTTATTAAAGCTCGAGGTTAATTTTAATTGATTTGTTCTTATTTAAATCCTAGTCGAATTTTTCCTAAAATTGGCTATATCTTTAACCTAAAATGGCCACATTTTTGCAAATGTGGACACATTTGCAATAAACCTTATAACACCCTCACACCTTGTATCTGCCAAACGTTTGGGCTCAAACACCAAATACCCACCAGCCCACTTCCCCTTTCCTCTAATCCACTCGCCTGACCTGTCTGAGCCCGATACCCAACTCCATTATACTTCTCTTCTCCTTATCCTTTTTTTCAGATAACACCAAATGAACCCTTATCTCTCTCTATCTCTTCTTCATCTCCCTTCCCAGTACAATAAACAAAACCCTAAAAGAAACTCACAGCGGCTCCAACAATGACAAAAGCTCAAACAACAGCTCTAACTCCATCAAAATCCCCAATCGCTGTCCATTTCACCCTTAACTCTATCAAATCTCACGATTTGTACAATATGGTGCGCTGGCAGATTCTAGAACGTTCTTGAAATCGACCAAGTGTCCCTCCAAATGAATATTCCTTCAAAAATCCATCTGTTATCAAAACAAATTGGTACAATTTCATGGTGGGAAAGCTCATCCTATTTTGGAATCGAAATTCAAGGGTTTTGCTCGACTTTTCCCTCCATTTTCCCCTCTTTTCACCCTAATTCTCCCCTATATAAACCTCTATAAGATGGAGGAATAAGGGGGCTAGCTTTTGGATCTTGAGTTTCTTCTTTGGAGAGTCATTCTCTAGAACTCGAAAAAGACCAAAAGTTTCAGGAAATAAAAGTTCAAAATTCCGATGAAATCATTGTAAACTCCGGAGGCGTGGTGGAAGCGCTCCAGCATAAGCTCGTTCATCTCAGGTCGCTGCTCCAAAAGAGTTAAACCCCCCAACCCTTTCTTTTCTCTTTTCTTCTTTTCTTCATGCTTTAGCATAATGTAGAATGGTCTGTTCTTTTTTGTTTTTTTAGAAATATTTCTATTGGTTTTAGGATGACTTTTGTTGTGATTATGAGCCTTGCTCTTTTAGAAATCTCTAGATTTTGGGCTGGTCTTGTGTGAAACATATGAAAGGAGTTTGTTAATATGAATACGAAGTTGAGTTGTGTTTGAGTTCAAAGATGGTAGAAATTCTCATTGTGGTGCCTATTGTTTTCAGGTCGTGTGAGCATGTTTGATCTTAAAATCCCCAGAATTGGATATTAATCTCTTATTCCTGTTATTATAGCTTAATGTATTCATAATCTCAAGTAAAATATATTTTCTAAACGAGGGGATGAATTTTTCTTCCTCCAAGTTTGTTCTTTTGGTACTCCTTGAGAATCCAGGATTAGAAGATGAAGAGGATCTTCATGATCGTCTATCTTTGTCTCCCAATACTCTTCTACCAGAAGTTCCTTTTGAGCACCTGGCCATTGTTTTCTTTTATGCTTAATATTCTAGTTTTGTTTAACTTTGTTTATTGTTCGATTAAACCTTTGAGTACAATATGGTTTTGAGCTCACTTGCACCATGCTTATTGCAAACCTTCTCTTTATTTCAGAAGTTTTGAATGTATTTGTTAGGATAGAAGCTGAACTTTAAATTCAAGATGCTCTGCTAGTCATTGTCCCTCTCCCTTCTTCCCTTATTGTCATGTTTGATTTCGTTGAACAGAGGTTGCTCTTTTAAAAGTATATTGGTTGTTGAATTTCATTATGAAATCTCTCATGTTTAAAACTGGTCCAGTTCTTACACTTCTCTAAATCATGCCTAAAAGCCAAGCCTTCTGTTCTTTACCTTAATATAGAATAGTCTTAGCAAGAATGAACTACTTTCTATAAGCTTTAAGGAAAGCTACTTGACCATTTCATTATCGATTGAAGTCTTGAGAAGCATTATTCTAGTCTATTTTCCCTGTCTCTTGTATAAACAGCATGCCAATTGTTCTTCATAATCCAGTTAGTTTATGTCTTCTTTCTGAAAAGTGCATTTAAGCAAGACATCTTATGCTAGATGAGTTTAGGACTTCTTTGGATTTGCTAGATAACTTGAGTGAAAAATACATCTGTTTGATTTGGGTCTCGCTTGTTATTCTGAAGTTTATAGATGGATTATTCTCTTTGAAAATTGGTTTCTTCCAAATAAAACTCAGTGATTCAGTGTTTGTTCTCTTTAATCTTCTCCTCTTTACATCTATCTTTTGCACTTTCCCTTTTAACGAAGCATGGTATCTGGTTCTAAAAATGGGTGAAGTGTGTCGAATCCGCATCTTGATAATCATCTTGTAATAGATATTCTTTGTCCTGGTCTCCATGTGTGCCCCTGGCTGTTTTTTTGGTGTTGTTTGAGTAATCATAGCCTTGATCAACATGTGTTTAGCTTACTAATTCAGGTTTAGTTGCCATGCTTTCGTCTACTAGTTGAATGCAATCCCAGCTTAGCATACATAATGAACCTCGCTTATGGCAAAGCTAAATTCTTTAAAATGTTGTATCACTGTTGTGTTTAGATTAGTTTATTGGTATTACACCAGATCAGTCAAGAGCATACTAATATTAATCCTTGCATCTCCTTTGCTATGAAATGAATGGATCATTCCCTCCTATCGCTCTTCCCTGTTTTATGAAGTTGTGAAAAAATGGAGTTTTTGTGTGTTATAATTGCTACTGGATAGCCGAGGCCCTCGTGCTCTGAAAGCTTTGAATACTTGACCTGTGATATTAATATTGTTTTCCAGTTATCTGTTTGAACTAGGTCGAGCATTGATTTATTTTCCTTAACTGTATAATTAGAGAGTTTCTTCTCTTGCATGATATTAATCCCTTCACTTTTTCTTTTGCATGAATTCCTCCACATGAGTCTATAATGGACTCTCTTCTCTTTGCATTTTCTATTGGGCCAAACCCAATGAGGTTTATCGAGTCAGCCCGCCAACTGAAATTAAGATTGAAGAAAAATGGAGAAATGGGCTGAGATCCGTAAAAATCCAAGCAGCGGATGCTCTAGAAGTATAAAAGGAAATGGGCCAAGCCCATGTACAGTAGCAGCAGCGATCCAAATGGACCAAGATTGAAGAAATGGGCTGAAAGTCCAGATGGTTGTAGAATTGGGCTAAAATACTAAGAGTTAGACTTAGGACAGGTTTTGGACAAAGTCCAATATGCAATTAAGCCAAAGCTTAATTGTTTCTTTTCCTTCCTTTATTCTTGTCTATTATAAATTTACTTATACTAATCTTGATTCTAACTATCCAACTTAGTTGAATTCCCCTAAGAATCGTTATGTATTTTGAGCAAGTTAGTTTACGGTTTGGTATGGCCTCACTTAGCTTAAGGTTTAACTATTAAAATTTATTTCCTTTATCTTAAAGCTTTCATTCGGATCTTCTTTAAAAGAAAAGGACCGCATTAATATGAAGTTAATAACTATTTTCTTTAATGAATTTTTGTTTGAGTCTAATACTTATCATTCATCAAAAATAAAGTTTCATCATTGTTGCCTTTCTTCTCAAAAGAAATGACTCTTCTTATATTCAATAAGCCAATTATTTAGTATTTAATATACTCCTTTTCTCAAGATTTCTTTTCAAAAGTTAGTCATAGTAAGTTATTTTCAGACAAGTTCGGATAACCGCGAGTTAGCGGATGTTTCGAATATCTTTAAACCCTTCTCGAAATACTAATTTGAACCCTTACCCAAAATCTCTTTAATTTGTAAAGTCTTTATCTGTTTTAGATTTTAAAGGTTTTTTCAAAGTTTTTCTTGATTTTCCTTAAATTAATCTAAGTTGCGACTCTTGCTTTTAATTGAAAATGTTTTGAAACTGTAATAAGATTTTCGAAAGAGTTTTCAAACGAGTCATTTTTTCCCTAAAACAATCTGTCCTAAATTTCTCTATCCCAATATTTAGCACATAAAACTCTCATTTCCAATAAGACAGACCCGGACTATCAGCTAATGTCAACAAAATAAAATACATATTTAAGGTAAGTCTAGATAGCTCAAAATCACAATCAAAACAGAATAAGGGCAACAATGTCACTTTTGCAGTCAACCAATCAAATTCTACACTAAAACAACACAAGTCAAGTAGAGGATGATACAATAGATACATGTTGTGTATATGCTTTATATATGACAAGAAACTTATATACACCTGTTGTCTTAGCTAGCTTAAATCCAATAAGAACTTGCAAGGTCCATATACCTTCTCCTGATCATGTCCTGTGTGCTCTCGGAGGTATCTCAATCCAAATCCTGCACTTAGGCCATCAGAGTCTATTTCAAAGAAAGCACTGTATCTCAACTGTATCTCATAACCTTTGAATTTTGTCTGTAGTCCATCAAATAAGAACCATATGATACAAATGTAACGATCGGGTTCGTCGTTATGGGTAAACCATTCGTGCCAAGTTTTGGGTTAGAAAACTTCTGGGTTTGGGAGTTAAAAATTCTGAGCTAGGCTAGTCTCGATCGATTTTGGAGTGAGGTAGGGTCTAGGACAATCTGGGTAAGGATTAAGTTATATGTCTTGGTTCGAGCTAGTTTTCCTTGTAGCTAAGACATAGAGGAGTTCAGGGGACTTCTCAAAATAAAATTTGGGTAAGTAAAGCTCCCAAAATCGAGATTGACATGAAGGGATTATTTTGGGACATCGGGGATTCAAAGTGTTTTGTAAAAAGGTCTCTTTTCAGGAATTTTCCAAGTTTCTGTCCATAAAAGGTGCTACCGCTCCGCCACAGAGACCTCCACAATAGCAGAATAATTACCGCTATAGCGGAAGTCAAGACGGTCAACCTCTACCATAGTGGTTGACTCCTCTACGACGGTACTGCTATAGCGGAGTAGGGACCGCTATAGTGGAGTGACGGGACCAGAAAATGGTTTTTTATTCCATTCTCTTCCCTAGAGCCCCAAAAATAAACAAGAGCTATTCCAAAAACCCTCTTAGGCTGCTCCAAGGCTTGAAAGCCATGGGGAGGAGGGATTCCAGCGAAAGGTATGCGAAACCAAGGATTCGGGCTTGCAGAACCGCCAGGAATGCCTTCACAGAGCCAGAAAGGCACGGTTGAAGCTGCCAGGCATCCAGGTAGTCTAGGTTTTCATTGAGTAGATAGACCTGCTTACATTCTATACTTATTGTATAGTGGAAAAGGAGAATCCATGATTAGGCCTCCAAGCATGGAGTCTGGTGGATTCGGTGTTGGTTATGTATGTGCTAGGAATTGGTTGGATTAAATTGTGGGTTATTGATAATTTTTTGGGGTTGTTTATGTTGTCTTTGCATGATAAGATGGTAGGGCTCAGGTACTGGGATGTCGAGAAGGTTCAGGGAACCGGGAATTACAAGGATAACTAAATGTTATATGCCGAGTACTCTTATCTAAGTGCTTGTATGAGATACATTGCTTAGGGAATTGTTAGAAATGTATGTTGTGTACTCTTATCTAAGTGTTTGTATGAATTGCATAACTTAGAGGAGTTGTGTAGAATATCTAAGGGTCCTGTTTTACAGTCTGTGAAATGAATAGTGTGTTGCTTGTTGGTTTACATGTTGTTTTTTCATTGTTGTGACTGTGGATTGATTGACATTTGGTTGGCTCGGATACCATGCCTTATACCTAATATACTAATGGTTGGTTCGGGTACCACGCCTTGTACGGGTATACTAATAGTTGGCACGGGTACCACGCCTGATACGGGCATAGCAAATAATTGGCTCGGGTACCACGCCTGGTACAAAATACTAATGGTTGGCTCGGGTACCACGCCTGGTACGAGTTTATTTACTACATCATTGCATAGGTATTATTGCATTGCATTGATATTATTGCATTGCATTGATTGTTATTAGTTCTGTGAGTGTACTAGGCTGTTTTATTAAATTGTGATATTCAATGGTGGTCCTTGAGTGACCAAGAATCTTGTTATATCATGTTATGATGGTCTTGGTGTACGCCGGGATGTTATATCAAGTTATTAGTTGGTCTTGGTGTAGGCCGGGTTGTTATATCATTTTATTAGTTGGTCTTGGTGTAGGCCGGGTTGTTATATCATGTTATGAGTTTGGTCTTGGTGTAGTCCAGGTTGTTATATCATGTTATGAGTTGGTCTTGGTGTAGGCTGGGTTATTATATCATGTTATTAGTTGGTCTTGGTGTAGGTTGGGTTGTTATATCATCTTATGAGTTTGGTGTTGGTGTAGGCCAGGTTGTTATATCATGTTATGAGTTGGTCTTAGTGTAGGTCAGGTTGTTATATCATGTTATTAGTTGGTCTTAGGGTAGGTCGGGTTGTTATATCATGTTATTAGTTGGTCTTGGTGTAGGCCGGGTTGTTATATCATGTTATTAATTGGTCCTTGTGTAGGCCGGGTTGTTATATCATGTTATTAGTTTGTCTTGGTGTAGGCCGGGTTGTTATATCATGTTATTAGTTGGTCTTGGTGTAGACCGGGTTATGATGTTAATTATTAGTTGGTCTTGGTGTAGACCAGGTTGTCATGTTAACACCTAGATGTGTTAGGGGGAAACTGAGTAGGTCCGAACTATGTAAAGGAGGTTATAAGTTTGCAATTTATTGTTATTTAGTGTACTAATGACGGTCAAGGATTATTTGTGATTATGGAAGTAAGGATGGGTCTTGGGGTAGACCGGGTAGCCTGTTGAACACTTAGGTGTGGTTAGAGGATCCTTGGAGGGTCTGGGTTTCGGGATTCGAAAGGTATTTAGATATAACTCTGTTATTGTCATTGCACGTGCCAATGGTTGCTAGGTGATTTTCATATGATTGGTCAATTGGGAGTATGACGAAAAGTCTGAGGTTGTAAATGTTGGTTGTTATAACCAGGATGGAAAGTTGTCCGAGAGGTCCGGGGAGGGCCGGACACTGGTAAGTAATACTATGTGTATACGTTGTTTGGTTGGGCAGTTAGCCGCGTTATGTCTGAATATCTAGTCAAAGTGGTTGACTTGGGCAAGGGAAGGGTAGTCCAGGTATGGACATTGTTATTGGTAAGGTTAAATGTGACTTGGGAAGTCTACGTGTCAAAGTGACTTGGGAAGTCTAGGTGACAAGGCGACCTTGAGAAGTCTAGTTACGAGTGAGACTTTGGAAGTCCTATATGTCAATGTCAAGGTTAAAGGTGAAGGAGGGAGCTATAATGTTTATTTCATGCTTTTCCCTATTTTTCTATATAATGGTACGTGTGGATTCGGGTCGACCGATGATGCCTACCAGTACGTGTGGTTGTACTGACTCTACTCTTGCTATACCTTTTTGGGTATTGTATTGTTGCAGGGTTGGTGATGTTTCACAGGTTCACGATTGCGGTGATCTTCTAGCAGCTCCTACTTCCTTCTATGGTGGGAGTTGTGTCCATTTTATGTTGTAAGCTCATCTTGTAGAAGCTCTTGTACCGGCTTAGACTAGGTTCTGGGGAGGGTGTTTATATGGTTAATATGTTTCCGCAAGCTTTAAAGGCTGTGTAATTTTCAAAAGCCATTGTATAAAGATTTTCTAAACATTTGTAAAGGGATTCCTCATGTATTAAGGGACTTATTTAATGGTTTATTTTCTTTTCTGCATTTCATATTGGTTCGGGTGGTAAGGGTTCTCCTATCTAGGTGGATTAGAGTAGGTGTCTGCATGGCCCGGTAGTTGGGTCATGACAAATGGTATCTGAGCCTAGGTTATCGGTCTCCCAGTACAAGAGCAAAATATCGAATAGAGTCCCGCGGATTGGTGTGTAGACGTCCACATCTAATCCTAGGAAGCTATGAAGCATTCTAAGAAACATCTCTCTTCTTTGATTCCTTTTCGTGCAGTTCTTTCACTTGCTTGTATGGGTTGAGTCCAATTGGTATCTCTTGATTCCAATTGGTATCTCAACGAAGTAAGGATGTCATTGGACTCTGATTGCAGTAAGACAAGCAAGGAAAATTGGAACCGGGAAGGTTCCAATTGGTATCTGGCCTGGGAGGGTATATAAAGGATGGATGAATCGGCTAACGGTCATCCATGAAGAAAATGAAAGGTGATGAAACTGGTTTGATTGAATGTCAGAGCTTGAGACTCATAATTGTATGCATTGCATTATTTGAATGACTACAATTTTGTGGTGTGTAATTGTTGAGTTGCCTTGAAATTTGTAGTTAATGAAGAGTCTTAACTTGGTTATGTATTAATGATTGAAGAAATTCTTGTTTTGTAATTCAAGTGGAAAACAGTATGCTAAATGCTGGGTAGGGTCTTATCGTTGGTAAAAATGATAAGGGAAAAGGGTATATACACTTGTGGGAACTCATGTTTCAAGTGGTTGGTATGTGAATAAGTACTAGGGAAAAGGGCTATTATTTCTTAATAGCGGGAGTTATGGTAAGACATGGATGATCGACTAATGGTCATCCATGGGACGAATAGAGAGTAAATTGTGTGACTTGATTTGGTTGTGACTTGATTTGGTTGTAACTTGAAGTTGAAATGTTGTGTTGTACAACTCTCATGTGACTTGCTTGAAATGTGTGTAAATTATTGTATGTCGTGCATGTTGAGCCTGCAGAGGGTCATTAATGTGAAAAATTCTGTGTACCTTAGGCTGTGATAAGTTGTTAAAAGTCTTGATTTAAAAGTGGTACTGCATTTTGAAAAAGGGCTTATCATTGGTTAAGATGATAAGGGATTAGAAACTGTGACTGTAGGGAAGTTCGGTTTCAGGACAGTCGGGACTTGGTTGGGAACCATGGGAATAAGGGAGTCATTAGTGTGTAATGGCGAGAAGATATTGTTGGGAACAATTGTCTAGTGTTAACTCTTTGTAATTGATAGTATTTTATGTTGAATCGTGATGTGTTTGATGACAGAAATGGTCTTAAGGGTGGTTTAAGACCTTGGGGGGATTTACAGGACTAAACAATGGTAACTGGGAAAGGGAAAGGATACACTTACTAAAAATTTCAAGTTTCTGGGATGTTACCATCGGGACCGTGGTAGCGGTATTGTTATCGCTACGGCAGAACTGCTATAGCAGAAGAGCGCGAGGCAGAAACCTCACCCTGTTTTTCCCCTATTTTTCATTCATTCCCGGGGCATCTAAAGGCAACGGTTGCATTACGGGCTACCATGTGAAACAAGGAAATCGACTATAGAACTTATATAGCATGCATATAAGGTAAATTGCTTGAATACTTAGCATCTGTGCGTGACCAAAGAAAAGGGTAGATATGGTAGCCTAGGGGATTGGTAAAAACTATGACTGACCATTGGTGGAAATAGTCACCTATGTAGAGTTTGGCAAAATGACCCGTGATTGATCGAGTAGTGTTGGACACTGCTCATAGGCTATGTGATGAGGTGATTATTGACTGGTTTAGTGTTGATGATCCTTAGTGGTAGGGTCGATTAAAGGAGTGGGGTTATTAAATGGGTTTCTTTAGCATTATTGTGTCTCTTGTGACCATGATAATACCCAGTGTTACTGCTCGTTAAGTGGTGAGCGTATTCTTGCCATAGCATTGGTGGGGGTGTAAGCACTCGGGTAGAAATCCTCCCCCCCCAAGATGAGAGTTGATGAAAATCTCAAGGTAGGGTGAGCCCAATGAAACCCTAATTATTGCATGGTTTAGAGATACGTGGTGTCTCGGGGCATAGTGTTGATAGGAGTAAAGTGACGGGATGATATGTGAGGGGCATAGTACCACGTAGGAAGATTACGGAATGGAGTTTGGGCTAGTAGAACTCCGGGTATAATAGGTAAATTAGTATCTAATGAAATAACCAGATCTATCATTATTTTAGAAATCACGATATCGTAAATTTTGGGAGCGATTAAAAATATGTGTTAAGTTAAGTGAGGTGATGTGACAGAAAAAATTTGGATTTTTAATTTCATCTGGGTTGATGTCTCTCTGCTATAGTGAAAATTATTCCGCTATAGTGTTGCCGCTATCGTGGTCAACCATCTGCTATAGCGGTACAAAAGAAAATAGTAGCTCAGTATACAATTTTAATAAAACAACTTCTCCTCCTTAGTTGAAAAAGATACAAGGGTTACTCCAAAAACCCTCCTAGGCCACTCCTAGGATTGAGATCCAGGGAGAGGAGGGATTCTGGCTGAAAGGATGCAAAACCACGGATTCAGGCTTGTCAATCACCAGGGAACGCCTTTATGGAGCCAGAAAATGCATGGTTCACCTGCTTAGCATCCAGGTAGGCTAGGTTTTCTTCACCTTGAGTAGGTATTGACCTATTTCAGTTCACATTATTATATAAACGGAAAGGAGAAACCATGCTTTGGCCTTTGGGTAGGGAGTCTGGAGGATTATTGTGTTGGATGGATTTGAACTGGAAAATGATTGAGTTGGGATAGGGTGTGACCATATTTTGGGTTGCTGTGATTATTATGTTTTGCAAGATGATAGAATCTAGGGGATAAAGCATTGGGAAGGTTTGAAGAACCGAAAGGGCTATGGGAAACTTAAGTACTATAACAAGGGGAGTTTCAGAAATGTTCTGAGATAAAAGGGGTAGAATAACAAGAATGGTTAAAGCGCTAAGGTTCAGGATGTCCTTCCCTATATTGTATCTGTATTAGGAGAAGTTTGTGAATAAATGTACCTACTAGTTAGGTGTAACAAGGGGAAATGTGGATTTAGTTTTGGACGGGATTCAAGGTTGAGTTTATGTACCCAGGGTAGAGGTAGGTGATGGTTATTATTTTCCAACATTCAATATGTGCTCCTGTACTATCTCTTAGTATTGTGTGAGTTTACATGATTAGGGAATAAGATTATGAATGTCTAGCTATCTTGTGTCAATTGTGTGAAATGAACTGGGTTTGATTGCTTGTTGGTTTACAAGTGTGAGGTTGTTCATTATTTTATTGACTTGTTAGATTGTGTGTGACATTCGGTTGACTCGGGTACCATGCTTGGTACGGAATACTTCTTGGTTGACTCAGGTACCACGCCCTGTATGGGATTCATTATGGTTGGCTCAGGTACCACGCCTGGTACGGGTTGATTTACTTGCATTGTTTGTATTCTTTTGATGGTTCCATAAGTGAACAGGGTTGTATTCTTGAATTGTGATTTCTGCTTATAGTCTTTGAGAGACTGGGTGATTGTATTTAAATGTGAGGTTAGTCTTAGTGTAGACCGGGGTTGCATGTTTAACAAATAGGTAGTGTCCTAGGGATCCTTGGTTGGTCCGGGTTGTGTTAAAAGGGACACATGTTTATGGTCACTGGTTAGTTACAGTCAGTGGTTGTTAATTGGTCACGTGTGGTTGCTAAATTAAGGAAGAGACTAATAGTCTATTCAGATTGTTGGTTAATTGTCATTATTTAAAGAGCAATAGACCTGTTCCATGTTAAGGCATTCCAAAAGTAGACGGAAAGTATGGAGAGTTTTGCCAGATATGAGTATCATGTGGGAACTGCCCTAGGGATCCTTTAGAGGTCCAGACACTTGAATGTAACACTGTAAATGTAGTTGGTCTGGTTGGGTAGTTAGTTTGTTTATTTCTGGGTATTTAGTCATAAGGGTTGACTTGGGTCATGCAGGGGTAGTCCCGTTCTGGACTTATGGGTTGATCTAGTGTTAAGGTGGTTTGGGAAGCCTACATGCTAAGGTGACTTAGGAAGTCTAAGGATTAGTGTGTCTTGGGAAGTCCTAGGAGCCAGAGGGGCCAAGTCTTATGGTAGTGGAGTTGGCAGCGGAAGGAGTAGGAAGGTTTGGGTTGACGTTGGGTTTTGGTTGGTGTATTTTGAAGGACTGGAATATTATAATTTAATTGAACATTTTCCTTTGATTTATATATGATGGTATGGAATTGATTTGGATCAATTGATGATATCTACTAGTACGTGTGTTTGTACTGATTCTACTCTTGCTATACCTTTTTGGATATAGTCTGGTTGCAGGGTCGTGGTATTTCATAGGTACAGGATGACGGTGATTCTTCAGCAGCTTCTACTCTTGTTTCCATAGTGGGAGCTGTGTCCTCTTATATTTCTTTTTCCCTCATGTAGTAGCTCTTTTACCTACTTAGGCTAGATCCTAGGGCGGGTGTTGTATTTTAAAAAGAGGTTTTCTACATTAAAGATTGTAAATGTCTTCATATTTTTAAAGGAAGATTTTTATAGCTTTATTAGAAATTCTGCGTTTACCTGATGGATCAGATGGTAAGAATTCTTCTATCTAGGTGCTTAGAGTAGGCACCCACACGGCCTGGTAGTTGGGTCGTGACAGTACCAAGCAAGTCACACATGAGCCAAATGAAAAAAATCACAAGCAAACATCACTTTACTACTACACTAACTAAAACTACACTTAAACGAGACCAATTCCCTTAAAAAAGTTATCACATTATCTATCATAGGAAAAACTAACTTAAAAACTAACTTTAAACACCCATTTCAATAGAAAATAAGCATCCACGGAAAAATAATCGCGGCACAAAAAAAAACAAGAATACTGCTAATATAAAAAATAAAGAAGTTAGAAATGAAAAAAAAATACACTAATATAAATATGTCATAAACAAAACAAGAAAATATCAAAACAAATAATTTAATCTACCAAATCTGTCAATCACCATATGTCATCACAAATAAATGAGTCACCCCAACTAAAAATATTGCATTAACCTCGATGCAACTAACAATAAGAGCAAAGTAACAGGGACACCTTGGAAAGATGTATCACTAACATATTTCAATGTTATGCTCTTCCTTGAACTATTCCAGGCTAAAGATTAGGCAGTAACTAAAACTCTTCTTGAAACCACTAGACTCCTAAAAAAATCAACACAAAATCTATTCATGGAGAATAAGATTGAACTTATTATCACCCAACCTTCGGGACTTCAAATCAAAGCTCAATTCAAAATGTTACTCCCATGTCAAATTGTTCAGCAAATACAAGCACCACAACTTCACTTTTTCTTTTTGCCCATACAGTGAGGTTCCCATTTCATATGTCAAAGTAACCATTTTAAGGTGTTCATGCTTCAATTTATTTTCTTGTGTCACTAAGTCTGAGCAATATCATAGCACTCTTATTAGTCTAGATAGTTAACAAATAATTTCAATATCACTTTAGGGAATGATCAAACAAAAATTATATGCAGGGCACAGTGACTCAGGCAATCTGATCAAGCAGCCCACAACCTACTTAACTACCCAAAATGACTTATAATGAACTCCTAATTGCGCTCGGTTACTCAAAAGTTATGGCATAATTGATTCTTTTAAACAAGGGATTTTTGTAGTTCTTAAGTGCATTGTATGTTATTTAATTATGTTTTAGGGAAACAAGGTATATGCACAAAAGTTAGAGTTTTTTTACGGGCCGTGAATGTGAAGTACAGATCGTGAAGTGAGTCATAGACTAAAAGGGGAAGAGCTGGTGATTTCCAGACAAGGATGGGGAGAAGGATAGACAGCGAAAGCAGGTCACGAACCATGATGTCATATGTGAAAATGAATCATAAAGTTGAGAAATTGGACCTCAAACCACGATCCAAGTGATGAACCAAGAACTCAGTACACGGACCGTGGAATGAGGAATGAAAATTTGAGATCTAGGGCTTGACTAAGAGAATCACGGTTGACCTCCAGCTTTCATGGACTGTTAACCGCGATGATGGATCGTATTTTGTGACACATCCTATTTTCTGGTTTATTCGGGACTAATTTTTAAGTAACTATAAATATTTGTCTTAGGTTTTATTTTAATTATCACGATTTTTCAAAGCAAATATGAAATTGAAATCTTAGTTCTTGGATATTTTTTCTACGTGACTTTGAAGTGAAATTACAATACAGATCTGATGTCTTTATTATTATCTTTGTAAGTTGATCATAATGATTTCTCCTTTCTCTTTTGTTATTGAATGCGTAAGCATGAACAACTAAATATCATAACTAGGCTTATGAGAACAACGATGGAATAAAGATAATAGGTCTATCAAAACAATGAATTAGAATGGTGTTTTATATGTATTGTTAATTCCTTGGCATTGAATTCATTTTAACTATTGTAAACGTTAGAACTCGCCTATAATCTAAACTTTCTTAACACAAGAAGTAGAGGTTAGGAAAAATAATTAACAGCAGGGATTTGAGGGTACCAACCCTCATCTTATAACTTGAGCTATTACGAGGATAGTTAACCCAAAATTCATGATGAAGCACAATAAATCAACACTTGAATGCTGGAAATATTTGGAGTGACATTCATCTAATTGGGTCGGTAAACTTTACATGAACCTAATATTCATAAGTTTTGCATATATGACACTAGAATGATCACCACTAAATTAGACCTGCTAAAGTTATAAAATTATGGGGAACATAGTCCTAGTCTTGTCTCACAGTATTGAATACAAAAAAGAAGATCAACAGTAGCTCGCTGATAACACCTTTAAATTTCTTTTACCTTTATTTGTCAAATCCCTTTTGGAAATATCGACTATCAGTTTTGTAATGACTCTTCCGGTCATTTCCACGTATAAGTTTTGAAGTCAAGAAAATTGACAAAAGATATCGTAAGACCTTTAACAAATTTTCTGAACTTTGGGTCAAATGTATCAGGGCTTTTCTATCAATATATAAAGAGTTAGAAGTCCCCCAAAATACCAAATCGAAGGTCTACGAGTCTAGTTTCCAACGCACAAAACCTCACGTCCAACTGATCTCGGAGTAAAGAGTTATGACTTTTTTACCGCGGACTGTCTGGCAGAAAATGGGTTGCGAACCGGGTCGCGAACCGGGTCGCGAACCGGGTCGGGTTAAACTCGATTTAAGCCTCGACTTCATGTTTTAAGACGCCATTTCAGTTCCGAAATAGTTATAAAAAAATAAGGGAGGATCCCGAGAGAATTCTCGAGTATCGAAATCGTGCGTATTTGAAAATATTTTATTTAAAAGTCGAAGGTGGTAGGAAGTTATATTATATTATTATTACCTTTGCAAATATTTTATCGGAGATAATAAATTTAGTTATGTTGAAAATTATTATTATAATATAGTAGGTTTTGTTTGAAATAATTTTCTATAAATTATGGTCTATTTAAAATATTATATTTATTTTACCACGAATTTATTCAATACCCGAATACATACATAACGGGCTGGAAAATATTAAATATTGCCACCTCCACAACACGTGGAGGTGAGGCAAAGCAGCAAGCATGTAGTAGCTGCTAGGTGGCTAATTGGCAGCAAATATTAAAGTGAGTCACCCATTGACTTTGCTGAAAGTTGTATACATATATGTATATTACTGTTTCATACAACGATGCACATTATCAAATATTCTTTCACGTGTTAGGTTTTGTGGTGAGAAAAATATATTTGATAAAGTAAGTCAATTATCTACGTCAAGTTATTCAAGCCCAAATCCGATTCCGATTCCGATTTAGTTTTGAATTTTCTTGGAGTGGTTCGAGCTTGGACATCGTTGTTCTAGCAGCTTGTCGTCGGACGACAGGTAGGTTACAGTTTATTTTTTCTAGACTCCGTATATATAAAATAAAATTATATTAATGGGCATCCTTGGGTTGGTTTATTTGGTTGGTACCACAGATCTTGACCGCTTTATTCATATCCGCCTACTTTTGTTCCTCCGTTGCTTGTAGTATTTGCCGATATATTTTATTTACCCTTGTGGTCCTGTGAGGCCTTGTTGACTCTGGAACATAGAAGGTGGGATTTTGGGAATGTCCGCGAGTCCCGGGCATAGAATTATCCTTCTAGGCTGGTTATGCTTGCTGAGTAGCTGTGGGCCTGTGCAGGGTCGATAGGTTGATTGTGAGCTGCTGGGCAGCTATTGTGTGTGATCATACCATTTCCATGCATATAAAGAGGTTTTTATCCATGTTTTACTATGGTTTTGGCTTCGGGCCTACTGGCACTATTTTCTAAACCTTGCATGGCCCGGGGG